>VZTL01000277.1:0-55378 GCA_013400535.1 Scopus umbretta
CTATGGTTCTATGATTCTAAGAATATTGAATGTGTAGAGCAAGTGAAGAGCAAAATAGTAGTCAGAGCAAGTGAAGCCATCTGAATCCTTCACTCAGAAGTGAAACTGGCAGGGAATTGGGAGAAATGGTTGCAAAGTTTCAGAATTTTCTAGGGTGCTGACTAGAAATGTCAGGGTGAGCGATCCCTCCCACTGCCATGAGCAGCAAGTCCCATAGTACTGGTGGTGATCAACAACACTTTCTTGTGGAAACATGAAGTAGACCACAAACTTCTCAACAAAGACATTTAGAAATGTCAAGAATGCTGCAATTGACAGCAGAATGTCACTTGGAAAAAGCACATCTTGACACCAAAGCAGATGGCAGATGAGACAATTGAGCATTATGTCATGTAGCTGTACAATAAAGTGAAGTTATAAGAATTTGAACAGCTACCAGCCTAATTAGTGACTTAATAATTTGTCCTCTAACATATCACCAGGTGAAAACAGTGTACAGGAAACTCATCTACCATGAATAGTTGGGGCTGGTAGGACCTAATGAAAACCTGTGCTCTGCTCCTTTTTATAAATTCAGAACTGATACTGGAACTGTCTTTCAAGAAGGCCTAAGCTGTCAGTTTCAAAAAGGGTGCATGAAAAAAATCCTATATATTCTAACTCTACAAAGCATGCAGCCATTTAAATATGGAACACTGCTGTTCATCTCCTCTAATTAAGATCTTCGTTACTCTATTTTCCCATTTGTACAGTCCGGTGGATTTAAATGGATTTACTTGTGATTCACTTTGGTGCAAATGAAATGGGAATTGGGATCCTGAAACAGGAGTGAATATGTATGTGCAATGGCCTTATTCCCATTTAGTCAGACATCACTTTGCACTTCTCTAACTGTGTAACAGAATTGCGAAGCGAATGTGAATGTAATCTATATAGACAATGAGTTGCAAAATAGATTTTGTATCAGAAAGCATCAGGGCTGAAAACGGCTTTGCTCCTTAGGATCTGAGCATAGATGAATTCATTTCTTCTCACATATGCACTGTTATAATGAGCCAGAATTTAACTGGAGGCAGTAAGAATTAGGAATTAGTGTGTTTACATACTTAGAAACTTAGTGTGAAAATAAAATGAAATCCACCTAGTTCCTCATTAATTTCCAGGTGCTTTCCTATTAGTTACCTTTATTTTAGCAAGTACTTTGTAAAACATGGTTAGTCTTTACAGAATACTGAAACTTCTTTGATTTTATTAAACCTTGAGTTTCATTTGCACAAAATTAATTTACTGTGAAGCAATATTGAGAAGCATTTGCCAATGAAGATCTCTAAATATTTTAAAATTCAAGTGCTGGAGAGGGTCTCATCACATTAGAAAGCAATCAACCATCTTGAGACAGGTTAATAAAAGCATCTTAAACTCATAATCAAAAGGCACTCTTGACCTTGCACAGGACTCGTAATGATTCATTGATCACATTTTCTCTGTTCAACAAAAGTATCATGAGTGTAAAGGTTTAAAGATATCTAACATGAGAGATTTTTTTTCCCTGCCTCACAACTACATTTGACAGATGACCTTTAGTCTTTCTTTCGCATTAGCGAGATATTTAATGAAGATAATGCAGATACATTTTTCACAATTATCTGATGCACATGCTCCCAGAATCCTCAATTTGGTACCACATGGTAAACAGATAAAAGAGCCTTGCTTCTGTAAATGCCTTCATTATAAATAAGTGCCCTGCTTTCAGCTTTCCTCTTCCAGTAAGATCACAAGGTTTAAAAGCCTCTCAATGATTCTATGATCCTATGATTCTATGAATGCATGTAGTTAACCTGATGGTGTTTCATGGGGAGATTACTGCATGCGTAGATATACAGGAGGTTTTCAGGATGGATGTGTAGTCTGTTTGCATCCCTTCCATCCAGCGTGCCAACAACTGCACTTTGCATTTCCAAAGTCCCAAGAGATCCCACGTACTCAGCATTTTGGTTTACACCTCTGCTGTTGTGCAGTTCAAGGGGTGGGCTGTGGTTTGCCTTTCCATCCTGAGCTCACCTGAAATTTCCTGGCTCGGGTACAGGTAACAAGGGAGCTGTGACGTTGAGGACATCCGCAGCCAAGTGCTCACCCAGGGTCCTGGACAGATTTGCACAGTCTCTGCAGAAATGCTTTCTGTCAGCACCAGAGCTGGCAGCTGAAGGTGACTCAAGTGTGCCTAGAACAGCTGCAGTCACACCTCTGGATCATGGCAATGTTCCCATTTTCACTGCTTCTTCCACCCTGGCAAGTGTCTCCTGCTGAAACCGCAGGTCAGAGGTGTTGTGGAGGGCACAAGATTGCACAACAGTGTTAAAAGAGCTACGTCATCTCACTAGTACATCAGTGGTCCTCACTGCACATCCCCACTCTGTTTGTTTTGCAGGTAAAACCTGAAGTTATTCCACTGAAGTCAAGGAGTTTTAGAAATGTGGCCTTGTCCGTCCGGAGACTGTTCTCTGCTCAGGAGAGGGGGGCAAGGGAAGTTATCCCGTCGGGATGAGCTGGCACCCCTGTGCTCTGCAGGTAAGAACAGGGAGGGAGGTGAGAAGTAGGCAGGCAGCATCACAGAGCATCTGGCAGAACATGATGAGCTCAAGGTCACTTGGCTGTTGGCCCAGATCCATCCAAAAATACTGAAAGCCAGCAATTAGTCAGGCTGGCAGCCCCAAAAAAAGACTAAATAGCTGAGCCATGGCGTTGTTCAGCAAGGGTGTGCAGATTTTGCTAGCACCCTTTGGAAGGCCGCCATGGATGTAAACCGGGCCCATCATCGTTTGTGGCCTGGCTCATCAGTGTGAATTGAACTCAGCGCCATTTTACTTGAACACCTGCCTGAAAACAGATTAAAAAGTAGATTCTCAAATGGGTCAGGAATTTCTGGTAGCTTTTCAACTTTTCGTGGGATAAAGAGGTGGATGACTGAAGGCAGCAATGCTTTGATGCAAGATGCCTGTTAGAGCGGCAAGTACAGGCTCTGGACAGAAGCTTTTGCCAGCACTGAGGCTTTTACAAGGTTCCATCAATTCTGAGACAGTTAAAGCTTTCTCCCCCCCTCTATTAATAAACATAAATGTGTGGAAAATTACCCTACTCTTCTTCCAAAGAGGATGTGCCTCCAGAATCACTTCCAGTACCGGGGACCTCAGAATTCTGCTACCATATTTAGAGGCGATAAAAACAGTCCTTGTATTTCTGACCAAAATCCAAATATAGTCTATTTCTTTCTGCCAACTGAAAATGTACCTTTTTATTTCATTCAGTTTTGTTTAGATTGAACTTTGTTCCAAACTTTTCATTCTATAAATGTCTCTTTCACTATAATTATTTAAATAAAGTGGGAAAGTGCCCAATTTAGTGAACTGAATTAGTATGCTACTGACTATGCCTGCTATTGTCATTCTACTAGGACTTGCGCTCTGTTCCTATTACGACTTATCCCTGACTTCAGCTGATTTACACAAGAGCTGAACCCATCCTGTGAAGGACAGATTACCACAGGCAGTTGTATTTGACAAATTGGAAATGGACATAGTTGCTGTTTCTACATGATTTATCAAAGTCTTCGCAGTGGGAGAAATACACCGGTTGCTACTGGGCCAGGCATTGGCTTTATGGCTAGAAATTGGCAGTCCATGTCAATGATGCCCTGAGACATCTAAGCCTACTTGTCTTGTGTGCTGTGGTGTGGCCAGGTGCTGGTTTCCCAAGTGTTCAGCTGGTCTCCAGCTTGGAAGTGTAACAGCTTTTGTCTGTGATGGGCACCTCTCTCTGAGAAGTGGGAAACATGGAGCTCAAGAGTCTCAGAGAACATCAAGAAGCAGAAAAGACCATGCAGGAGTGTGGGGGACATGACTGTGGTATTAACCTCAACTGGACTGTAGGTGTCCACACAGAGCTGGTTGTTTAGGCTCCTTTTAGACTCAGTGGAGAGAAACAAGAAATACTGAGATATGATAACTTCTTTGAGACAAGACAAAGCTTGCCCTAGAAGCGCTTGTTTCTCTTCAATAAGCTTAGTGGCAATTTGGGTAACTCAATTATAGCCCTCATTATGTAGGTGTCACAGGTAGGTGAGATGATCCTATCTTTCTTGTGTGGGACCTTGACAGGTAGAGACCATTCAAGGTACTATGTATTTGTTCCCTATCCAGAGCTGTTTTTCCTTCTTGTTTCCTTCTTTTTATCTCCTCTGAAGAAGCTATGTTTTCTTCTCCACTCTCCTTTCGTGTTTCTTTACTTCACTTACTTACATTTTTACTCATGGTCTATTTTTCTTCTATACTTCAATCCTTTGAGACGATGAAGATTCTATATAAATGGGTTTGGCAATCAAACTACTCAAGGAATTCCTTGCAAATCTTTACACATCTCTTGAGGGCTAAAAGTGGAAAACAGACCAGCCAACTGGACAGACTCATTTGACCGCCCTTGCCGAATGCTCCCTTCTTGCCCCACCTCTGTCTCACCCACTTTCAGTCCTTGACCTGAGGACCAGATACCGCTGGTCATCTAACCTGTAATCTGGAGAAGGGGTTGTGCACAGCAGTGAGACTGGTGTTATCAAGTGGACCCTGTTACCCTTGGACCCTTGCTACTCCAAGCAGTCTTCTGTCCTTCCTGGAGCCTCTCATGGCAGCTTCGTGTGTCTCATCCGATGCCAGGAGTCCCATGCACTGGGGCATTTGGGGTGCAGTGTTGATACAGCTAACTGGTTTAGGGGCTGGGTACTGCTGAAAGAAGGTGGTGGTGCCATTTTCTGCCCCTGCCTCCCTGGCCGTGGACCTCTGCCACTTTCCACGTGCCACTGGCGCTTGCCTGACCTTGGAGTGAGTCAGCTCACGGGATGGATGGCTGAAAATCACATTAAAAATGAACGAGTTTTGCTCATAAGGGAAAGAGGAGATGTGGATATTTCTGTTCTCTTTGAAACTGCAGGCTTTCAGGTACAGCAGCGCTATTGCTCTGGGGTGTAGTATATACATCTTTAAAATGTCTGTGAAAAGGTAGTACACAATGATCCAGTCCAACTCCCTCAGAAATTTCCTGTTGGCTTCAGTGGCTCAGGATTTAACTCCGTTTACTCTCTGCTGTGTTTCCGTAGTGCTGTCAATATTCTCCTCCTTGTTCTGTACGGTCAAAGCCGAAGACACTGTAAATATTTCAGTACATTAAAAATGGGGCTCCCTGTGCTGGAAAGCAATTATACAGCTGTGCTTTATGTATTGTTGTTACACCAGACTGCACTCTGCTCTTGCTCACACTGCTGAAATTCAGGAGTGATTCCCACAACTTCTGTAGTTCAGCTCTGTGGATCCAGCCATCAAGGGAATGCAAAAAAAAAAAAAACCAACCCAAAGGTCTGCAATACCTCGTGCTTCCTCCTCTTGCAACCTTCGAGGCAGAAATTCAGTGTGGCCTCCTTGAGCGCTGTTGTGCTGCTGGGATGTGAGGACAAGTACTGTCCTGACCTGTGTGAAGGGGGAAGCCAGATCGTGTCATTGTCCTCACAGCCATAGCTGGGTCCTGTTACGTGAGAAGGGGTGACCAGTATTAAGGTGGTTGGCCAAAGCCCCTTCACTTCTTCCTGGTAGACCTGGGCCTGCCCCACGTTTGAAGCACAGCACTCCCGGCTCACAGTTGTGGTTGTTTCTCATTAGAGAATTCACTGGATTACTGACCGGAGATGAACTAGGAGTGTAATCCCAGTGAATTTGTTAAAAAATGCAAATGAATATTCACAGCAGGTTTGTTTTTTTTTTTTTTTTAGGGGGGGGGGGGGGGGGGGGGGAGTAACATTTGTTCAACTGTATTCCTTACACTTGAGCTATAAAAAGCAGCAAATTAAGGCTCAACATGAAGCCACATAACATAAAATCAAAAAGTGACAGCAGAAATGTTTCAGTATCCGCCCACCACTTGCACAAGGGAATGAGGAATAGTGTTTTGCTTGTTCCAGAAAGACTGTTGTAGTGATCTAGTCTAACAAGCCATAAAGTCCAGGCTTCTCCTTAGAGCCCTTTACAGTTTTGTAAGTCAGAATGCTTGTTTTTTCCTACAACTGTAAAGGAAGATGCAAGGTGGTACCAGTCAGTCCAGTTTGAATGGAAAACACTGCAGTTCCTGCATCCTTCTGACGCTAAAGAAAGTCTTTCAGGATGGTGGATTGAGCACAAAACCTTTGCAGAAGTGGACTATCACAAATACATGGGGAAATTTTATTTGTCAGCTTACATAGTAGATTTCTTATACAGTATACAAAAACCTACATATACATTCAATCAATCTGTTTGCAGATATGGAACAACACGGACTATGCATTCAGCACATACTGTGTTTCATTGCAAGCCCCCTTTCTGTCTGCCCACTTTCTAATAGATGATCTGGGTGCACACATTTAGGGATAAAGATCCAGGGACTTGTTTCCCCAGTGGGGGCCACGTTCTTTTAGTCTGCCAGATCTTCCATTACACGTCTGAGGTGTGCAGCTGTGAGCCAGTCTGCCATCCAGGCAATGTCCGGAGCCAGACACGCCAGGGCATTCAGCATTTGCCACGTGGACAGTCTGTCCTGGACTCCATTCCCTTTCCAGAGAATTGCATACACTTGGGATTTTTCATTCCTTGCTGTTACAAAGTCAGTTTCTGTATGATCAATACGTTTTGTGAATCAGGTTTTTTCTCCCCAGCCCTAACTGTGTGATACCTCTCAGAAGAGACATAAAACTGAGATGCTGATCCCTTTAATTTTTACAGGCTTGTCTCGTTTCATTAGCGTAGGGATACGGACCTATCCAAAAGTCTTTGGAAGTAATTCCATCCTTCATGCATACATCCTCCTCAAGTGTCAAGTGCAAAAGCCATTTGTCTTCATTCCTTGTACCAAAACTGGAGGACAACGTTACTGTGTACCAATTACTGCCTTGTACTGCTCTCTACCTCTCCAGTGGGTTTCAAGTCAACCTTTTAACTCTGTTCCAATTTAGAAATGGTCCCAGCAGTAGTTATACGTGCTTGGTGACAAATTGTAATCTGCCCTTGCTGTTTCTTAAGGGCCAACCTAATGGGCGCTGAAGGCAGCTCGAAGTCACTGCAGTGTGCTTTACATTAGGTTAAGGCCTCAGCTGTGCCAGAGCTCCTACAGCTATAGCTTGCTTGTGTGAACTCCCAGCACAGGAGGTACTCATACCTTTAGAAGCTATATGGAAAAACATAAATGAAGCAAAGATTGTCTTCCGTAGGAGCAGCTGTGCTCACAGAAAGTGTTTTTGTAATGATGAACCAAACTGTAAGAATTTGCACCCCGAGCAGGTATTGCTTTTCTGGAAGTGTTTGTGGCAGAGGTTTGGTCCAGTCAGGAGCAACCTGGAATGTATAGCGCTGCTTTGCTTGTGCAGCTGCCTGTTCAAGTACGTCTCAAGTACTGCTGGTGAAGTTCTGCAGTTTCTTGCCACACTGTGCACAAAACTGACCGAAAAAGCAGAGCCGAGCTCGAGTTCTTCTAAATAGTAGAGTGCTAGAACAAAAATTAATGAGTTTCATAACAATTTGAATCCCTCATTTTTTGAGTATATCTACTTTCATATTTGGGATATCCTGGTTTGAAAGCCACTTCTGTCAGTATGGGGCTTTAGAAACAAAAGATCTATATAAATATATATTATTTTAATAATATTTAAATAAATTAGTTGTTTTTGCTTATTATTACAATTTTGCATTAGATATTTTCTCTTTTATTCAGAGTTGTGAGAAAAATCATCCTGGAATGTATTTCTAGGAAAACAATCAAAAGTTGGTAAGTCAAATGCTCTGTTACTGCACCAAACAGAGGGAAAGTAGCAGAAGAAAAAAACTCTGATGGTACCATTCGTTAAAAGCAAAGCAACGCAAGACCTCACAACGTAGCAGATTAACTATTAGGTACATCTGACTTGATGATTATACCTGCACTGTGGTCTACCCCCCCAAAAAAAATCCCCCTGTTTGTCCTCCTGTGATTACTTCTGAAGCACTTTAGTACTGTCACATCCCCCTGGCTTTGCTGTTTTCATTACTCCTGACAGAACATTTGGGTAAATGAAAGAAGAGAGAGGGGATAGTATAGCAGTTTGACAGCTCTAATTATGAATATTTAAGAGCTGCTTAAATGTGCCCTCTTTTATCACCTAATTTCCTATCAATGACAGCATTGGAAGCACTTGTCTCATTTTTCAAATCAAAGCTTTCTCAAGCAAAATGCTTGGAGACTGAATAGCTTATGCATTCTATTAATCACAGAGGGTGGGAAAAGATCCATCAAGTGCTTCAGATAGTTTGGGAGTGCTCCATCCTTGTAGAGCTTTCACCTCCCATTTCTCACAGATGAGTGCGTTTGCCTCCTGTGAATGATCTTTGTGATTCTTCTTCATCCAGAAATGGTTTCAAATTTATCTTCCTTCAACAGTGCGTCAAATGATGCCTGAATATTTATAAAAAAGAGTAAATTCTAATTGGGGTTAGTCATAGATAGGACGAAAGAGTAGTCGTATGTTGTTTTCTTAAAGGAAGATAGCCCTTACTCTGCTTCCAGTGGGTCAAGTTTCATCGAAGGAGTGTTAGTTTAGATGGAAGAGAGTAACCACTCCGACTTTGAAATTAACTTTCTTGATTTGAGCCAGAAATGATATTGTTGTCTGATGTTTATTCTGTGATTACTGTTACTTTCTGCACTTGAGCTTGACTTTGGCCATGATGGTAAAATGATCCCAGTTAATTTTTATGAGAGTTTTGTTCTTTATGCGTATACTGAAGAGAAGTGTCTTCTCCTTACTAGATAACATTAACCAGACTCTCCCCAATAATGACATTTAAATTCTGCAGGATGTGCTTAACTGCTGCAGCTGGAGAAGGGGAATATCTTCAAAGATGTGCAGACGGTACCCGGTAATAGCTAGGCTGGCCCTTTGCCTCCTGGGGGGCCTGTGATGGCAGAGCAGAGTCATAATGTCCCCAACATTTTGAAGGAGTCTGTGTCTGCAGTGCTTGTTCCCTCCTATTTTGTCATTACAACTTGTGAATTTACATTCCATATGTTACTGAAAGATGACATGAGAGAGAAAAATAATGACATGAAATGAAAAAAAGTCAGTACTTCACTGAGCAACATCTTGTGGTATTTCCTACTATTACTAGAGGGGAATATCATTTCTCCTGGTCTCATCAAAGTTAGGGAGTTTGATGGTATAGCAAAGAGAGCCAAGCTCCAGGCTGGGGATGTGTAGGATTCAACAGAGTGATGTCTGTCTTTGTTAGATAAGAGTGGGGGAAAAAATGGTTTAGATAGGGAAGCAGAGAGAAGAAGGAAGCTGAAAAGAAATGGTTTGGGAAAATGAAGAGTAGGATCAAAACTCCTTCATGTACATTGACACAGCTGGATAAAGGTGTCCTTGAGCTTAGAAATGGCCAGTCCCACTGAAATGAGTTAAGATCTGCATCCGTTCACCTAAGAGTGAACCTCTTACCAAAGATACCCACAGCTGAAAATTTGGGATATGTGTTTTCATAAAGTGTTGTTTTATATCCTATATTTAGTTTTCATCTTCATGGGTCTAAACTTAGAAATATTTTGGTCCAGCTACCAAGCTAGAGGGAGCTACAGAAAAATAAGGCTGCAATCTGTTTAAAATAGAGTTCTGCTATTAATTGTTTCTAATACTTACGCCATTAGTAACATTTCCGATTTTCCAGAAAAATCACATTTTGCCCTCTGAATGATTATTTTAATTTGCTTCTGATGCACAGTCAGTTTTCATAGCACAAAAACTTGTTTCTCAACATTTCTCAGTGTTTAAGGGAGAATCTGTGTACAATTTTATACTCACTTTGCTACGTGCATCGGTGCTAACGCATTCCTTCAGACTGTCTTTAAAATCACCTGAAAATGGAGCTACAGTTTAAATTATGTAAGGCTTTTGTTGTTGATGATGAGGAAAGGAAGACCAGCTAACAAAGAAAAACAGGATGCCCTTTGTTGGAAGGACGAACTATGTCCTGAAACAACTACCAGGATTGTGGATTTCCCACTGAGTGACAGGTGAGACTTTGTAAGAGGGCAGGTTGCAGCCAAATATTGAATTTGGCCTCAAAGAGAGGAGACAATCCTAACTGCACTTTGTGGATTGACAGAAATTAATAGGGACCCTGTGCATTTGGCTGTGAGGGAGAATATAAGTCTGCTTACATTTTTTAGTCAAAATTATTAGTTTTTGTTAATTGAAATGATTAGCACCCAAGGCATATTAACTGTGCTGTTCAGCCCAGTGTAAATGAGCTCACCGAATCGTGTTGTTTATACAAAGTTTAAAGTGGGTCAAAAATAAATTGAATTAGTGACCTTTTCCAGTAGTTTTCCCTGGGGCAAAGCAGACTGTGTCATGTGCCCAAGTAATCTATTTTCTTTTTACAAGGTTGTCTCTTCTGTGGGGGTTTTCAGCAGTCTCCAAACTTTGGTGCCTGAGTTCTACTGGTCACAGCTCATGAGACAGCCTTGAAGTACTTCGATAACTGTGCTGACACAAAGCAACCAGCGCTCCACCAGACTCAGTAAGGGAAATAAGCACAGGCTCACAGAACGGCTGAGGTGGGAAGGGACCTCTGGAGGGCATCTGGTCCAACCCCTCTGCTCAAGCAAGGCCACCTAGAGCTTGTTGCCCAGGACTATGTCCAGGCAGCTTTTGAATACCGGCAAGGAAGGAGACTCCACAGCCTCTCTGGGCAACCTCTGCCAGGGCTCAGTCACCCGCACAGTGAAAAAGTGTTTCCTGATGTTCANTGCTGCAGACAAAACAGAGAGCTTTCAGTTTGTAGATCCTGAGAGGATGCAGACGGGAGCCAAAGAGCTAGGAGTTAATATTGCCAGGGCTGAGGTAATTCTGAGAAGACCCAGGTGCAGAATTTTACAGTGTAGGTGTACGTGCAGGGTAGCTGTCTGCAGTGTTAGTGAGTCCTTGCACTAGGAACTTGCACTAGGATCGTGGGCTGTAGTCTTCAATCAGTATCTCTTGCATGGCTACATCTCTAGAAGCAAAGTGTGGGCCACATCTCATTCAACTTTAGCTGGTTATTAGATAGCTATCTTGTCTAATCCATCATCTAGGTTTCTCTACAGAGAGAGAGAAAGGCACCTGTAAAGAGAGATTTATCCAACTTACCTAAAATGAGCTGAATTGCCTCTGGAGCTGCTTCTCCCTCACCGCTGACAGCAGAGGGAGTGCAGACAGTTAGTTAGCTGAGGTAGGATACTTCGAGTGGGATTTAGCTGCAGATTACAACTATGTGTCTACAAGTAGGACTCTCTGTGGTGTGTACTAGTGTCTAAGCTCCTGTATATAGCCCCTTGACATCCCTCAGAGAATCTAATGAACTTACTCAGGGCTGGCAGATATGCCATAGGACCTACAGGAGACACCAGCCCTTCTGAAGCAGCAGCTGGAGGTCAGGAAGGGTACACTAGGACATCCCAAAGGCACAAGATGCCTATCCTTGGACAGAGGTATCAAGCCCCTATTCAGTGCAGTCAATGAAACTTGCTGTCAGGGACCTGTGCAAATCCCTCTGAACCCTGGGGGTCTGGCAACCTTGGCTCAAGACCACCTTTGATGTGGTGCAGCTTTCCGGCCCTGAGGACCCTAGCAGCGTCCTGCTCCTCCATCACTTGGGAGCTCCTTCCCTCGGTCTCAGAGCTGCTGTGCAGGGCTGCCTCTGCCTGGTCTGGCAGCATCCTGATCCTGACCCTGGCTCCCTGACTTGCCTCTCTGGCCTGGCTTCAGACTTACTGGGGGATCACAGTAAGTGATTGGCTAACGCTGATTCCCATTGCCATGTATGCTCAGCATTCCTTGCCGGGATGCTCCAGGAAAGTGCCCAGTGTCAGTGAGACCACCATCCTGCCTGCCCTGCTACCACCCTCAACTCCCAGCTCATCTTCCAAAGCAGACCCATTCTTGCTGCTCCCTGACACTCAAGGTGGAGTGTCTAGCCCACCAAAAAGTAAACAACTTCTAGCTGGGCAGCTCTTTACTTCCCTTGACTGTATTGATTAGAGCTCCATCGACAATGATGGGAGCTTAGACACTTGTCTCCCATGGCAACATCTGTCATAGCTAAATTTAGGTGTCTTAAACCAAAGAGGAATTTCACTTTTACCGTATAGACATTCAGGGCTTGGTTCCATTTCCCTGGCATAGACATTCAGAGATGCCCCACCCCATGGCAAGGCTGGAGGATATACTGCAGGAGTGGTGGGAAATCTGTGTCTTGCTGGAGCAGCACTGGAGGCTGGGTGGCAGAGGCTAAGGGACCTCTTGTGGCACCAGGTGCTCACGTTCAGGCAGATGGATTCTGCCCTTAAAATCGGTTGAGGTGAATCTTTCATGAAAGTCCTGATGTTCTTTTGCCTTGAACCTGTATGTTTTTCTATGCAAAATGCACATAAAATGCCATTGCACACCCTGCTGTGGGTCAAAGTCAGAATGACTGTCTGGGGCCAAATAGTGGGGAACCAGCCAGGGACCCACTGCCCCAGCCAGAAGCAGGGCAGCCAGGGGGCACTGAGGCAGCCCTGGCATCAGGCACATCCTTGAGGATGGGTTGAGGCTTGGACAGGATAACAACCCATGCATGGGGGTCAGGATCTGGCCCGGTGAGGGGAACCGGGGTCAGGCATGGCCCAGGATGGCCAGGTTTGGTTCTGGCCATGTCCTCCTATGGGCATGGGGATGGGGGGTGCCCTCAGCTGCACTGGTGCTGAGCTGCCCCAAGCCTGATGGCCAGTGCACGGAGCACGGGATGGGCTCGCGGCTCTGCCACTGTCACTGTGGTTCCTTATAGCTCTACAGCTCCTTTCTCAACCACCAGTGTGTGCCCATTGCCTCCTTTAAAACATCTGAGGAGCAAATTTCTGCCTCTAAAATGCACCTGCCGCTCCTTTTGAATTCAGTAAAGATCAGAGCAAATTCATAGAATCTGCTTTCTCAAATGATAAACTTGCTTCAGATACATTTTGTAGTTACTGACATAAATGGCAGTATGTGTATTTGGTTTATGTGGCAAGGTTTTGGTAGTGGGAGGGCAACAGGGGTGGCTTCTGTGAGAAGCTGCTAGAAGCTTCCCCTATGTCTGATGGAGCCAATGCCAGCTGGTTCCAACACAGACCCACTGCCGGCCGAGGCCCAGCATGTCAGTGATGGTGGTAGCACCTATGGGATAACATATTTAAGAAGGGGAAAAAAAACCCAATCTGACACAAACTGCAGCTGGAGTGAGGAGTGAGAATATGTGAGAGGAACATCTATGCGGACACCAAAGTCAGTCAAGAAGGAGGGGGAGGAGGTGCCTCAGGTCCCAGAGCAGACATTCCCCTGCAGCCTCGTGGTGAAGACCATGGTGAGGCAGGCTGTCCCCCTGCAGCCCATGGAGTTAATGGTGGAGCAGATATCCACCTGCAGCCTGTGGAGGACCCCACACCAGAGCAGTTGGATGTGCCCAAAGGAGGCTATGACCCCGTGGGAAGCCCGCGCTGGAGCAGGCTTCTGGCAGGACCTGTGGACCTGTGAAGAGAGAGAAGCCCATGCTGGAGCAGATTTGCTGGCAGGGCTTGTGACCCCCTGGGGGACCCATGCTGGAGCAGTCTGCTTCTGAAGGACTGCACCCCGTGGAAGGGATCCACGCTGGAGCAGTTTGTGAAGAGCTGTAGCCCATGGGAAGGCCTCATATTAGAGAAGTTCACGGAGGACTGTCTCCCGTGGGAGGGACCCCGCGCTGGAGCAGGGGAAGAGTGTGAGGAGTCCTCCCCCTGAGGAAGAAGGAGCAGCAGAGACAACGTGGGATGAACTGACTGCAATCCCCATTGCCCAGCCCCCTGCGCTGCTGGTGGGAAGGAGGTAGAGAAAATCAGGAGTGAAGTTGAGCCTGGGAAGAAGGGAGGGTTGTGGGGAAGGTGTTTTAAGATTTAGTTTTTATTTCTCATTATCCTACTCTGATTTGGCTGATAATAAATTCAACTGATTTCCCCAAGCTGAGTCTGTTTTGCCGTGACAGTAATTGCTGAGTGGTCTCCCTGCCCTTATCTTGACCAACGAGCCTGTTGTATTTTCTCTCCCCTGTCCAGTTAAGGAGGGGAGTGATAGAGCGGCTTTGGTGGGCGCCTAGTATCCAGCCAGGGTCAACCCACCACAGTGTGTTATAAGGGCATGTAATTGTTTTATGCCCTGTGTGTGTAAAGCAGTGCATAAAATCTGAATTCTGCCGCATGATGTTTTTTGGTTTTATATGCAAAAGGAGTGCAAAACCCACCATCAGACTGCATAACTTCCTATTGTACATTTCTGCATCATTAGTGAGGTTTTGCCACAGTTCTCTGTATGAAGATGTTCCTAAAATAACTGTATGGATCCAGCATCTTATCCACAGCTGTATCAGGGGATGTGTAGGAGGTGTCAACAAAGCCACTAGGTGAATTTGAATATCTAATTAGTGTAGTGGGAACTCTGTTAATTATTTGCAAGAATGTAACTATTCTAAAATATGTTTAAGATGCAGCTTCCATGTTTAATTTTTTTTATAGTCTTATATTATAGAAAAGATAATGGCATTGATGAAATTATCAGGACACCCGCCAAAGGCACTTGCTCGCCCATGAGTGGATATTTTCTCATTCTCGTACATGGAAGAAAATGTCGCTTTTACTTTTTTATTAAAACATTTTCTGTACCTCAAGGTCCTGCTATCCTTCTGCTTCTTGGAATGGGAAATAAAGGAATTCTTCTATATAATTCAAGGAATAAGACAAATGAATCAAAATATTTGCGTATTTGGACAGGGGATAATTTAAATATTTTAGGTAGGCATATAAACCTTAAGCTGTGTTTGTAATGCAGTGTCTTTCACCTTTCCTTCAAGATGTAGGTTCTGAAAGGTAACCTGACCTTTAGCAGGTTTTTTTTTACCAGTTTTTACTGAATTTTTCCATATTGAAGATAGTGCAATATCTTTTGAACTTATTTGACTCTAATTGCATCAAAAGTGGTCTTCAAAAGTGGTCTACATTAGTTAATGATTTCTGCTGGGGAGTTGTGGAATAGACTGTGTTTGATTCTTTTTTTTTTTTTTTTCATAATTGCTAGTTTAAACCGGACTTTTCCAAGTTGATACTATCTCCAGTTTGAGTGTGAGTCTTCATTTAGACTTAATTGGCTCCACATTTTCGATAAGATCTTGCATCGGGTTA
The DNA here is from genome assembly GCA_013400535.1 of Scopus umbretta. NCBI lineage: Eukaryota > Metazoa > Chordata > Aves > Pelecaniformes > Scopidae > Scopus > Scopus umbretta. The sequence goes on from VZTL01000277.1 coordinate 15,307, forward strand.
TAAGAAAGGATTTGCGAGACTGCAGCAAGTGAAATGCATGAAGTGTTAGAGTCAAGGAAAAGAAGGAGAAGCCTCAACTTTTGGGATGATAGCTGTGTGGGGGAAGTAAGGGCAGAGAAAATCACAACATGGGTTACTTAGCCAGCTTCTGGCCAGTGTTTCTCTGCACCCCCAGGAAGCCCAGAAACGAGGAGTGGCCCCACCTGATGACCTCAGTTCCACCTCCCAGTTTGAGAGCGTGCAACAGACAGTGAGAATTCACATTTTTTAAATTTTAAAAGAGTAATTAGTGCCAAAAAGTCTGGAGAGACCTGAGATTGCTATCTACAATTTCAGGTAAATAAGAATTTATCACTTCCTAAGTATGGTGTTTCCTTTCTGTTGGTACAGGCTACATTGTTAAAAAGTTGATTTTTGTTGTGTGCTTGGCACTGATATGTAGCAGTCGTGTTCAGTCATGCTATCTAGGTTTAATTCAAATTGCATTTTCTCTAGCTAGCATTAAGTATAGTTTTACATGTTTTGCTCTTCCTATTTCCTAGGTTGAACTCATTTGTTTCCACATCTCTTGAGCAAAGGAAATCAGATCATGCCACATCTCTTCAATAAAATAGCAATATATATCCAGTTGTCTATTACACTTCACATGTAATTACCTTGTCTAGGGTAGGAGGGTATGGAAGGACAGTATTACTTACGGGTTAGTTTCCAAAATGAGTTTTTCTAGCATTTTCATTTCTTGATTTCCAGTTTTCTTCTTCTGCAGTTAGAGCACAATCTTTGAGGCACTACTGACAGTGTGACCATTCATTGCTCTGACAGCTCCTTTGCCTCCTGATTCCTTCTCTGTACTATCTGCATGTGGAAAAATTCTCCTCCTTTTCCTGTGCTAAAAGACCTTTCTACTTGTCTTGCTGTGTTTATCATAGAATCATAGAATCATAAAGGTTGGAAAAGACCTCTGAGATCATCTAGTCCAACCATCAACCCAAAACACCATGTCTACTAAACCGTGTCCTGGAGTGTCACATCCACATGTTTTTTGAACACCTCCAGGGATGGGGACTCCACCACATCCCTGGGCAGCCTGTTCCAATGCCGGAATTTGGCTAGAATTTGATCAGTAATCAAAGGCATTTATTCGTAACCCAAGCTTTAACTATTCAAACAATCAAGGGCCCCCCTCCAAAAAAAACAACCAAACAAACTAAAAAAAACAACCGAACACAAATCCCCAAACCCAAGACAGGAAACTTATTCAAACAGTCACGGGCTAGAGAAAAGTTAGGAGAAAGTAGGGGCTGAGTTAAAATACATGCTGGTTTTGAACAGAGGTGTTGTGTGGAAGGTCTTGTGGGCTCTATGCAGTGGTGGTTTCTCTGCCATGTAATCCAACATGCTCCGTCCAATAAACAAAATTGACGAGAGCATGTATGTGCAACAGATCATGAGATTGGATGTAACAGGAAGGGGCTGCAGTACCTTAGGAAAAGGAGGCAGCAGGCAACAGACTGCTAGAGCAACCTCTCTGGCTCCTAACCTGCTCCTGCCAACATTTCTGGATCTTTTGGAGAAGATGGATTATTCTGCAGGCTGGCTGGCTCTAACCCAAAGAGTGGGTTAGTGCCCCTGCTATACATTATCTGCAGAGATGCTCAGAAGGTCAATTAGGCAGGCAGTTTGATACCTGTATTCATAGCCCCCAATCCCTCATTGCAGCCTTTCCTGTTGAGACTCTCAAGGAAACTAGTTCTGATGTCATGTCAGGGTAGAGAAAGCACAGATCCCTAATGCTAGTGAATCACCTTTGCAAGATGGTTAGAGACAATGGAACCGTGCTGATTTACAGTACTTGATAATCTGGTGCCCTGTAAACTGGAAAAAGGTATGCATGGCAACAGGGCAAGTGTCAATGGACACAAGTTATTTCAGGGGAAATTCTGTCTGGATATAAGAAAAAAAAACATCTTCACCATGAGAACAGTTAAACTTTGGAAGAAGATGCCCAGAGAAGTGGTAGCATCTCCCTCACTACAAGTGAGGCACTCATGCCTTGGCTTGGCAGAGCCCTTGACAATCTAATCTGAGGCCCTGCTTTCAAAGGGTGGTTGGTCCAGGTGATCTCCAGAGGCCCCTTCCTGCCTTGGCTTCTGTATGCTTTGCAGTTGTATTATAATCTTTTTGAAGGAGGGACAGAACTGTCTGAGTGGAAGGAACAGACCAGAAAAAAAATTAGACCAGCGAAATGAAAGGGACAGTATTGCTGTGTGACTACAAGCAGAGGGTGAACTGTGGATAGAAGAGAGATGTAGCTGTGCACAAAGCATTTCACTGGATATAATAAAAAAATATTACCTGAAGTTAAAGTAAAAGCTGCTCAATAGGACTGAGCCTCCTGCATCACTTGTCTAATTATCTTCATAATCTACTGCTCCTTAGATGCTGACTCGGTCATGGCTTATGCTTGTAGTTGCAGCAAGACCAGACGAAAAATTAGAGAATGGAGGGAACGCAGAGAGAAACACTGTGCAATCTTCCCATAGAGAGTATATATCATGGAAGCTGCTTTTGATTATATTGTCCCATTGCTCATGTTGAGACCAATATCTAAAAATAGAAATACCATTAATAATGATAAATAAGTGGCATGTTTAACACAACCAAATTAAATGTATAAGTCTTAAGCAAAGATTCTCGTAACAATGTTAATTCATTAAACTACAGGTGGTCCCACCATGAGGGCATTGTATCATAGTGTCACTCATTAATAATCTTTTCCTGTCACTTCTGAATTAAATAATTTATAGAGATCCTGTGCATTTCCTCTGCTGATTAACCAACTTGCTATTACATACTACTGCAGGAGGTAAAAGTCCAGAATATTATCAATCCTGAAATGATTTCTGATTTACCTGAATCGCATCCTGTTCTTCCTTTTCACAAGTTCTATTGCCTTGCTAGTAATCTACAGCTGGTAATAGGCTTAATAATACATACTTAGATTTAGACTATAAAGACATTTTAATTTTAAAATATCAAAGATTTCAGAATTAGCTCTTTCTTCATCTAACTGCCAAATCCCAAGAGCAGGATCTCCGTCAGGTATAAATCCAAGCAACTGCTATTTAAGCCAGTAGATCAATGACAGCTTACTCCTGCTGAGTGGCTGTCCACGCTTAGCTTACAGCTACAGGCACAAACACAGCATGAGAAGAGGTTGGGAAGTGAGGTGTTAGTGGGGGCCAGAGGCAATTTTTTTATTTGAAAGTTCAGATGTATTTGTAACAGCCCTAAAATTACACCCTGTTCATGCTGATGGAGCTAAAGCAGTCTGGAGTTCTAGGGTGAAGTCAATAGCAAAACTTTTGCGGATGTCACCCATGACCTGTTCATTGAATTACAGTTTGGATGCTGCCAGCTGTTGTTCTGCTGCTCTCCTCCCAGCTATTTCTTCCATTCCCACTTCCATGTGCAGTTGGCTCTGGTTTCTCTTGCTGTAGCTTCCTCATCCTGGTTTGAGACTCACTGTCTGTAAGTCTAAATAACTTCATAGCACCTACTAAAAAACCCCCCTTTTTTATTTCCAAACAGATTCCTTACTCCTTCATTTCCCCTGGTCCAGTCCTTGTCCTCTGCATCTCAGGCAGGAAATTCCTACTCCTTTACACTACAGAGAGGCTATGTCTGCATTAGCAAATACCGTGGCCTGATGGAAGCAGACCTTTGGAGTGAAACGGTATGTGTTCAGGACCCAGTGTCCATCCCAGAAGTGTTTCAGGGGATTTCACTTTGGACAGTCTTTCATGGACAGAACACTCCTTTACCTTAGGACCATACCCCTCCTTTAATAATTTCACTTTGCAGGAGTGCGAACTATGGTGATACAGGGGATGAAGGTGTCTCTGACAGTGACAACACATTGGTCCCTGACAGTCCAGAAAATCAACTGCAGGAAAAACTGTGCTCAGCTTCTGTAGCCTGAGCTGGAGGTACCCAGTGCTGCATCTTTAGAGAATTTGGGCACCAAATACTAACAAATATTTACTGAGCATGTGTGAATAAAGATTCCTCAGAATTTGTAAATGCATCAGAGAAGCATTTCTGATGTGAGGACAAAATTTCTGCTCCAAGCCAGGGCTCTCGAGTTTCTCAGTGTGAGATTTATTTCAACTTGAAATGTTATTTCAAAACAATAACTTTTCCCTAAAATTATTCTCATAAACACTCAAAACATATACACTGAATTTAGGAAAAATTATCAGTGTAAACCAGATATCTGTGGAAAATATGAGTCAAAAAGTGAAGTCTGTTAAAGAGGTAAGCATTTATAAGCTCTTTAAAAGAGATTTCTGGGAAAAATCCTCTGGAAATCACCCCATCAGATGTCTGTGTTCAGAGTCTGAAATTCATGTTGATATTCATAGTATAACATGGCACTCGGTGATCAAAAGGACGTTACTATCTACTCTTTAACTTACCTTTCAGTTTCTTGATATGTATTTTAAAGCTTGTAATATTAGTCTGTCCAAAAGTTCACACATGAAGACTTGGATGTGGGAGGTCATACATGCAGTTTTTTGAAAGCTGGTGAGAAATACCCTTCCACTGAAGAAACCAAAGAAGTCAAATCAGACTGCATCAGGCTACCTAGTTATCCAAAATGGCCCTGGTATAGTAGTGGACTTGGCAGTGTTAGGTTAATGGTTGGACTCAATGATCTTAAAGGTCTTTGCCAATCTAAATGATTCTATGCTTCTGTGATTCTTTGCTGGTGGGCAAAGGAAAAGCAATCATGGAGCATGCAGTGTTACATTTAAAAAACCAAAAATAACGTAAAATGATGATGCTTGTAGTTAGCCTCGAAATAACCAATATTCATAAATATCAACTCAGACTGTAGAAATCCCACCAGGTTATTTTAAACTATATGTTGCCTAATGAATTGTGTAGCCTTGTTGTGGTGGATGGAGACCTGCAGAAGGGGCTGTGTCCCAACAGCTTGCCTGCTTTCTCCAGCTCTCACGAACTCATCTCATGAGAGTTTTAGTTTTCCTGCCTGTCAGAGCCCCGTGTGCATTCCCTGCTCTGGGTGCTGGCTGCCAGGCTTGGGGCAGCTCAGTGCTGGTGCAGCCGAGGGCGGCCCCTGGCCCTGTGGCCATGAGGATGATGTGGCCAGAACTGAGCCCAGCCATCCTGGGCATGTCTGACCCCTCACCAGGCCTGATCCTGACCCCCACCCACAGGCCGATATCCCTTCCCAGCCTCAGCCCATTCCCAGGGAGATGCCCGATGCCTGGGGCTGGGGCTGCCCCCTGACTGCCCCAGTGTCCCCCAGCTGCCCTGCTTCTGGCTGGGGTGGGACAGCATGGGCTGCCAGGGATCTCCCAGCCCCTGCAGTGCCCTGGCACTCCCTACCTGGCGCCTCTCACATGATACGCAGGAATGGGGACCATGTACATGAACCTCCTGGCCCACTTGTGTTGTTAGGAGGAGACTGAATACAAGAAACACCCTATTATTAGGCAGCCTGGGCACCCTGGTCCTCCCTCTTCCCCCGCCAGCCCCACTCAACTTGGCAGAGACCCTGAACTACTACCGTCAAACTCAGGAGGCCACTTGTGACTGAAAGGAGATGGGGAAAGAGCACCCCTGTCACCTCTTTATCAATAGTGATGACACATTTGAGGAACCTGCTGCCTGTCTCCAGTGAGGTAGCAAGAAAGCCATGAATTATTTATTAGTTCAATTAGTTGACATGGGTGAAGAGTGGTGAGGGCTGTAAAATAATTACTTATTGATTTGCCTTTTCTTCCTCAAACTGCTTCTTGATTTTGGTGTGAGACAGCAAAAGCACAAGGGCTTGGGAGCCTGCTTGCTTTCCCTTCTGGTTACAGTGGAGCTGGCATTACAAATAATGAGGCTTCAGCTCTGGACATATCCAAATATTGGTGCTGGCACAACAGATGGAATAATTTTATTTGCTACAGCACAGATGCTGTTACCCCATTATTTTCTACAGGCATGTTAAGCAACAATCAATAACTCTCTGTCTGCTTATGGCATTTGGAAATCTCTGGGGACTACTTATGACACTCATTTGTTTTTCACACTTGCCATTAAATCATATTCAAAATGCCCCAGACCTTCAAAAGGCGGCTACTTTTTGGGTATTTTTTGTGCATATTAAAAGGGGGCTAATTTCTGTGCATATTAATAAAAAAATCTACCCAGCTTCAGAAAATGACAGACTATGATGCTCTTACAAATAAGAACGCAGGGCTAATGGCATGTTTTTAGATCATTCAGAATTCTGCACACCTTTAGTAAACTTCTACGGTTACTTCATTTTTGTTGCTATGCTGGTAATTAGCAATGTTGGTTACAGTTTGTATCAATGCCTATATCATGAGGCTGTCAGATAGGAGACAATCTGAGAGAGATGCCTGCTACGTGCTTGTGGTGGTGTAGATATCGCAAGCACCCTGTTGTTGAACTGCCACCATAAGCCACTGCTCTTGGGTATGGGAGCTCTTCACAGAACCCTTTGAGTAACTTTTTTGAAATTTGAAGTAAATTGCAAAACAAATACAGACCAAATAATGAGCTAGTTCAAGTAAATCAGAGCTTTAATAACATTATTGGAAACAAACAAACTAAATCACCTTCTAATCCTGGTGGAAACTCATATCCTAGGGTATTGGTATGACTAAGAATTTGTATCATGGCTCAGGACTTCCTGCATTTTGAAGCACAATAGTTCTTGAATTTTTTGACTGTTGTCAAACTGCAAGTTAGAACGTGACATATATACTGTCGTTAGTCATCAGAGTCTGTGGTCAGGAAAATGTCAAGTCCACTCAAATTCATTTCTAAGCACAGAAGAATATGAAGACATTTCTATCGTAGGACTAGCCTGCGGCAGAAAAAAGCGGATGTGGCAAGCACTGACATTTAAACCTTGAATCAAAATTACAGTTTTGAAGAGAGGAGAAAGAGTTTATTTAGCTGTTGACTACCATCTATTCCACATATTTGCTGATTATTCAAACTCCTAGATTCAGGTAGCACAGGGCCATGTGTTTTTCTGTAGTGGCCAGAGAAGTGTCCTGATCAGATTCAGCAACTTGTTTGAGTAAAAGCCAGCAAGTGGATTCTTCCTGCTGGCTTTATAGCACCAACAGTGTCATTTTTCTTGGTGCCATTGTTGTTGTGGTGCACATGATGAATGACCTCCTTGTATCCAGCACTGGCACACACTAACCACTGCCAACAACAGGAAAATCAAGCTTAGGATCTTCTGAGGTGGGTTGACCCTGGCTAGCAACTAGGGCCCCACCCAGCCACTTGCTCACTCCCTCCCCTCAGGGAGATAAGGAAGAGAATCAGAAGAGCAAAAGTGAGAAAACTTCTGGGTTGAGATAAATACAGTTTAGTAAGTGAAGGGAAGAGAGAAAAAAAAAGAAGTGATGCAAAGGCAATCATTCCCATGATGCCCAGCCAGTCTCCGGGCAATGGCTAGTTTGGAAAGTAGCCATTTGAAAACTGGTCTTTCCAGGTTTTATTGTTGAGCATGATGTGTGGTGTGGAATATCCCTTTGGGTAATTCAAGTCAGCTGTCCTGGCTGTGTCCCCTCCCAGCATCTTGCCCATCCCCAGCCTGCTCCCTGGGGGACAGAATGAGGAACAGAGAAAGCCTTGACGTAGTGCAAGCACTGCTCAGCAATACCTAAAAGATTGGTGGGTTACTGACACTGTTGTAGTCACAAATCCAAACCACAGCACCATACATGCTGCTGTGAAGAAAGCTTACCCCATCCCAGCCAGACCCAGTACAATTTCATACCAGTGCTTGCTTACAACATGCTTGGACTGAGATTCTGGTTCACCTTGAGCTCTCCTGCTCTCCTGGTGCAGGGCCAAATCGCAGCTTGACAAGAAGCTGCAGCTAAGGTGGGTCTGGAGGAGATGAGGTTTCTAGAAATCATGTTTGTTCCTGTCTTGTCTGGTGACTCTGTAGTGACTGCGGTCCTGCTGGTGTTGAGTGTCACTGTGAAACATCACTAGAGGTTAAAAAAAAAAAAAGCTTTAAAAAAAACCAAAAAAAAACCCCAAAAAAGCAGAGCTGGGAAACTACACATAAAAACCCAAGAGGAATACTGTGACTGAAAGCTTCAAGCACTGAAAGATACAAAATGACATAATTAGGTTACCTGTACCATCCCCGTACAGGGGATGCGCCAGGGGAGTTTTAGATTGGATGTTGGGAAAAACCTTACTAAAAGAGTGGTGAAGCATTGGAACAAGCTGCCCAGGGAGGTGGTAGAGTCGCCATCTCTGGAGGTATTAAAAAAATGTGTAGATGTGGCACTTCAGGACATGGTTTAGTAGGCATGGTGGTGTTGGGTTGATGGTTGGACAAGATGATCTCAGAGGTCTTTTCCAACCTTAATGATTCTATGAGTCTATGATTATCACACTTCACTCATTTGCCCTATGACTGTCTTCAGTTCCACACTTATGCACCACTTTCTCCACAGGCAACTTTAATTCCAGCATTTTCTTAAGTGCTTGCCTTTGCAACATTGTTTTCAGCAGTTTCTTTTTAACACAGTGTGGGTGACCTATAGATATTTGCAAGAGGTTTTAACACTTTTTGTTTCTCTCTCTCTTTTCAATAAAATGTATTTTCAGGAAGCAGAATTGAAGAGCATTGTGTTAAGCAGGGTCAGAATGAGAAATGTCAAGATCTTATTAAAAAACATTTGTAGTCTGGGCATTCAGCTCAGGCAGTGGGTCTCCTAAACTTTTCTTGCAGTCTGTTTGGGAAGTGGGCTTCTTCAGCAAGTAAATGCTAGCAGGAAATTAGGGGAAAGTTTCCAGCAGTTAAGGGTTCTTATGTTCAAGTGTTATTTTGAAAATATTTCCTGTTAAGTACTAACACATTTTCAAGTGTCATTTAACAGGTATGATGGCATTTCATGTGGGAGGTGAGCGTACACCAACAACAGTGCTACTCCTTCAGCATGACACATATGTTCATTTTGTGTGCTGGAACAGTGTGGTTTTACGGGCACCTTGTCAATACCTACACTGGCATCATTCACAGAATAATCCTATGAGGACTGTAAATTTAATTACTGTCAGAGTGCTGAGAGGCATTTTTGCCCATCAAATCAAAATACATAAATAAATAAAAAAGCAAACTTCTCTCTCCAGTAAAGACACTTTCTACCAGCAGTGACTCCAAGTTCTGCTGTTAGCAGCCTGCCAGCTGCCCAGTCCCCATCCATGGATCCAGGTGAAGAAGTAGATTCAGCCACATCAGTTTCTGAATGATCCGTGGACAGGGCAATTTTTGCTGAATTGCAGGAACAAGGTAAACGTAGCTGCTAGTAAATATGTTTGGTCTGGAAGGGGAGTTCTGACTGGCTGAGGGAAAAGGTCAGGAGCAGCCTTCAACAAGAAGGTGGATGTTTGACAGAACCTTAGTGTACTCCTGGGAGGGATTACGTGGCTTTTGGAGGAGAGCTTCCCCTGGGCTCCTTGTTTTGTTTTTCCTGCAGTGGCAAAGGACAGTCTTTACATCATTCTGCCCGCTACCTTTTTCCTCAGTTACACTGAAAGTCCTTCTTGTGTTGACACCATGGCCTTTCTCTTCTTGGCAATTTTTTCTTACACAGTTTAGCAGCTGGTAGTGGTGAGGTGTCAAAGGTCAGAGCAAATACATGAATTTTACCTTCTTCTATTCTGACCGTAGGGTTTACCCTTTTAGCATTGGCCTGTGTGGAACAGCAAAGAGGTAGTAAGTTTATCCACTGACTAGTGAATTTAGGTGCTTTTTTTCCATATCAGTATTCTGCTGCTGTTTAGTTAGTTGTAGAACACGACTAGTTTTAGTAAGTTAATATTAACACAGGACTTCGAACAAGCAAACCTTTGTAATAGTTAACGCTTCTAGCACACTGTATAAAGCAATATCCAAGGTGACACTGGGTAAATATTTTTCCTATTTTATTGCTTCTAAATGTCTTTGTTAGCTTCTGTGGACTCAGGGTTCTTGAGTAAGGATATTCTAAAAAGAGAGGCATTTGCTAATGTTCAAAATTAGAGCTGCATGACTAATTGACGGCTGGCAAAATGGAGAACAAATTGTATTTGGGTTGAACCATGTGTACTTGTCCTCCTTTTCTTTTCACTGAACTGTAAATTCTAAACAACTTGGTGGCAGTAGCCCCTGTTTTGACTCAGTAACTCAGGGACTAGAGCACTCCCTACCACAGTGTGGGAGATGCTGGGTCAGTTTTCACCCATGCAAAGTGGTTTTGAAACCCACATCTCTCACTGTCTCAGGGAGTGTTTTAATCCATGGATTTTGTAAGGTGGAGAGGCAGACAGGAGAAGGTGGGAAGAGAAAAGGTTCTCCTGTTCCTATTACACTGCTGTGTACAAATAACTCAATACCCACTCAAACAAGACCCAAACCCAGATGACCTGGCACCCTGTTGGGACAACCTGTCGCTTGACTGCCCACCATGGGAGTTTCCTGGCAGTCAGGCTGCCACCCAGTCTCTGTATCTCTAAAGACTTGCTGCAAAATAGACCAGCCTGAAAAGTAAAAACTACGTGGATACCCCTTGCCTACTTTTTAGGACATTCAAGAAGAGTGCAGTCGAAGGATGTTCATACACATTGAGGGTCTTATTCAGGGCGGGGATTTGAAATAAAACTGCTCTCAGATGGTACGATCCCAGCTGGGAGCTGTATAGGACACTGAACAAACATATACAGAAAGTGACCAATGTGCCTCATGTTTAGGCTCATTAGGAAGGTGAAAATTGTAGGACTTTTTTTCCACTCAAAAAAATGTAACACCAAGCAATTAAGTCATTAGGACTTTCCTTGCTTTTCGCATCCTCTCTTTCTTCCAAGTGGAGCCTGATATTTAGGATACTCTCTGGATTCAGCTCCTGTCAGACAAAAGAGGTAACTACAGTCAGGTCTTCCATATCCAGAGAAAGAAGAATCTCCTTTAGAGATGCCAGTCTAATTGATTAAAGACTAGTGTACAAGCACTATTTATAATTTTAATTTTTAAAATGTTGGGATCATTGACCCTTTCCTTCCCAGAAAAGCCAGGCCTATCTGTATCACCTTGTGTCTGAGAGGTCTCATAGGCTTCTGCCTGAAGACCTTGAAGGGAGCGCCACACCATAGTATGAAACAGCAGAAATCCAATAGACCTTGAGATCAAGAGAGTCTTTCCATGTGTTTCGATGGATCTTGAATCAAGCTGCATGATAAGTGGTCATTTGTCACATTTATGAACATTTAATGAATTGCTTTATGCCTGAAAGAAATATGCTTAAACCCTGGTTGTTATACAGCATGAAAAGCATACTGAGTTTAACGGGCCTGATTTTCTTCTCTGTTCACATACATTCTTGCTGGTTTATAAGTCTAGCGATGTCACTGGGACTATATGCATACCTCACTGATGCAAAAGAATGAAGAATAAGGCTTATGGACTGATTTATATTAGCTGAGGACAAAACTAGCATGCTCTGTTTTAACAGTACCACAGAAGTTCCACTTGTCTTTAATTAATAAGTCACTTGCATTCAAACATTCATCAGAAGAAGCCCCAGGAGAAAATTCTGAATAAGTCTGTTATCATTTCTATATCTTATGTGCATAAACATTTGATGATATAAGCTCTTCTGGCAATTAACATTTAATACATGTAATGTGAGTATAATTTTTTTAAAAAATAATAAAATTGCTATTTTCTTTTAAGGATAGACCCATGTGTTTTCCTTTCAATCATATTCTAGTCTGTTATTTTTGTTTACCTCTTTTCAGGTTATCTTCCTGTTTATACATTTCTACCATGTATTCAGGAACATCAGAACAGACAGGGAATAAGACATAACATTTTACTTACATTCACTTAAATAAGAAAGAAATTATAAATATTTATCAGTACATTTCAGTATCTTGCCAAACGCAAAGGTAGAAGTCCTTTTTTTAAAGGGCAAAGTAGTGAAATGCTTGTAAAACAGTCTTGGTGCTGCTGGCCTAAATCTACCTTGCATTACTTTGTTGTTGCTGCCTTTGTTTTCCTTCTCCTTGCTTTCCCTCCATGATTCAGTCTCTTTTCGCCATGGTGGTCCCGAAATAGAGTGTTTTAGAGTGAGATCCCCAGAAGATGTGGGCATTTTAAGGCTCAGCATCTTGGAACTGACAGGCAGCATCAGTAAAAGTCTGTACACTCGCTCTCAGGGCGACAGGGGACTTGGTTTGAATTTTGTAGACATTATTGGAGTAATAGTCTGTAAGGACAAATTTAAGGAGGGTGAAGAGTTAATAGGCATGCTAAAAGGTCTGAACAAATAGGATTGCAGAAAGCTTCAACTTGATGTGACTCAGAAATGCTAGCAGGGTAAGCAAGGATTTCTGATGAGAGGTCAAGAAATATGATCTCAAGAGCCATACATTGACTTGCAGTTTCTAAATGGCAATCAAAGTCTTGGTACTGGCTTTCTTTTCAAAACCCGACTTCCTGTCATTTCTTTTGCAAGCTTTGAAAAATCACGGTGTCTGGAGTAATTTTAATTCAGTGTTCTAATAACATTTCACACATGAGCAGAAACTAGTCTCTGTGAGCAAAGGAGTTAGGCTCTGACATTCAATGAGGCAAAAGTTTTTGAAAGGCTTGCTTTTTTCCACCTATACCTTGAAAAAAACTGTTGGGGCCTTTCCTATCCATTGCATGTCTTCACACTGACCAGGAGCAAACAAACAATCTGAACAAGTTGCAGATTTATTTTTTGTAAAGCGCTGTGTGTTGGGAGTTTGTAAATAAAACACTGTTGCTCAAATATCAGGAAGCGTTCCTGAAAATCATTATGAAGTGTAAGAAATATGATACTGGGTCTGAATAAGGAGGGAGTCCTGGAGGATTTATTAACTTCAGGACACACAGAGTCACCTGCTTGATTTACTCTGTGGGTATGAATGAGAACAAAGTCTCCCCAGTATCTTAAAAGGCAGATTAGTGCTGAATGTGCCCAAGGAATCTGGGAAACTTTGTGTTTGGGTTGGGAGAAAAACAGCAAGGACTTAAACAGACTGCAACAGACAGGTCAGTTCTTCACATCCCCAACCCTAGATGGGAAAGAGAAAACCATTAGATCACTGGAAGATGTGTCATGATTTAACCCCAGTTGGCAACTAAGCACCACACGGTTGCTCACTCACCCTCCTCCTCCCCAGTGGGATGGGGGAGAGAATCAGGAAAAAAAGTAAAACCCATGGCGTGAGATAAAGGCAGTTCAATAGGACAGCAGAGGAAGAGAAAATAATAATAATGAGAAAAGAATATACAAAACAAGTGATGCACAATGCAATTGCTCACCACCTGCTGACCGATGCCCAGCCCGTCCCCAAGCAGCGATCGCTGCCCCCTGGCCAAGTCCCCCCAGTTTCTATACTGAGCACGATGCCATATGGTATGGAATAGCCCTGTGGCCAGTTGGGGTCAGCTGTCCTGCCTGTGCTCCCTCCCAGCTTCTTGTGCACCTGGCAGAGCATGGGGAGCTAAAAAGTCCTTGACTAGTGTAAGCACTACTTGGCAACAACTAAACATCAGCACATTATCAGCACTATTCTCATACTCAATCCAAAACGCAGCACTATAGCAGCTATTAGGAAGAAAATTAACTCTATCCCAGCTGAAACCAGGACAAGATGTTACAGATATATCTAAAGTAAAGGTCATTGATTTGATTTATTTCTTTTGGGTACTGAGCACCTTCTCTTCCAGAAGTAGGTATTGCAAAAGCCAGCTTGATCCTTTCAGGTATAGGTGTGGTGCATCATTCCGAGAAAGGTCAAAGCAAACAGCAGCTCCTCTTCTTGAAAAGAGCCAAGACACAAAAAGATTTCTGTTAAGACTCGTTCAGCAAAATTATGTTTTGACTTTGAGCAGACTATTTTCAGATGTAACCAGAAAATTTTTTCTTCCAGGAAAATTCTGTCTTTTAGGTGTTTTAAGATATGTTGAGGCAGTCTGTTAGACAAGAGCTGTCTGATGATAAACCAGCTCTATAAACCATTTTAAATTGAGAACATAATAGAATTACTTACTATGGTAACATTTATTTTTCCACCAGTAAGTGAATGTGAAACATCTTAGATTTTTTTTTTATTCAGATGGAGCCACGCAAATTAAGAATTAACAGTGCAGGATGTAGTCAATTTGATGTAGTTGGAAGAGATTTTTTACTTCTGCTGTCAACTAAATAAATATTTATTAGCACAATTCATGAAGTGTAGAGTATTTTGTATGTCAATGGTCACTGTGATTATTTAAAGTCATAGTTCCAGTACTGCCATTTTGTAATATTAAAAATAATGAGTGATATTAAAATGGTAAACTGGAAATGTGTCCACGGTTTAGTATAGGCAGGTAAAAAATTTCTGAGAATGCGATACAGAGGTAGAAAAATCAGTTCAAAAACTGTATCTCTGGAAACTGATAAGTGCTTTTTCATGTACAGATTAAGAAATTTTGTACACAGTATACAAAACTGAGTGTTGCTGTTAACTAGATATCTATGCTAACTACACATGGTATTTGAGGCCAAATTTAAAATCTGTCAGGCACATAATTTATAGCTATTCCCCAGTAGGTTGTGAACGCATCAGACCTCATTTGCTGGATAACTGTGGAGTCTATTGCAGATCCAAGAATAATTTCAGGAATAGGGTGAGAGGTTCTAATTCTCACTTGTGCAGATGTTTACATCAGACAGAATATATATCTAAAATGCTAACAAATTAGTATAGTAGGAACATAGTGCCACTGATGTATATTACCAAAATTTGGCTGTGTTCAACGTCATTTCTCACTTGGCTTCTCTTGGCTGAAGCCTCTGTGCTGGCCCCATAATCTGCTGCCACAGTTGGCCATTACGGAGTAAAATAGTGAGCTGTTATTGCTGGCAGGATTGTTGAGACAGAGAATCTAGCTTTATTCTGTCTGCTTTGGGTTCAAATGCACCACTTCTGGCATTATAGACCATATAGGCTCTATGGTTTGCTGATGATCAGGATATGTCAAGACCGACTGAGAACTAGACTGGTTATAACTATTCACTGGAAGAAGAGCAAAACAAGCTCATCTCTGCCTGCAGAAATCCATGCAGACATATTTGGCTGTTTGATGATCTGCCTCTTGTCTCAGTGGAGTTGATTTCATTAAAGCTGAACTTCCTCTTTGTCACTTCATTCATTTTTCTTCAGACTAATACACTCTCTGAATGAATGATGCCCAGAGGTGCTATGAGAGTTCACTGAAAGGAAGTTGTTCTGGTACAAGATTCATTCTGGTGAGAACTCATCTGCCTTAGAGAACTGTAGCTCTTGAGCCATCCCAGTAGAGTTATAGTGACAAGATTATCCTGGCATAGTTACAGATGGGCTGATGGAGAAGTGCAGATAGCTGGAGAGCTTGTTCTGAATCTGGAACAGAAGTAGGTCACACTTCGACCAGGTATCTTGAGTACGGCCAACCTGCATCCATGTATGAGGATGGACAGGTCATGAGTCTACACTCATCAAAAATCTAACATCTTGGGGTTTTTGCATATGTACAGGGTAGAGGAGCCCAAAGAACATTATTACTGGCACTATTTTAGATTATCCTCTTCCATTAAGCTGTGTCACAAAGCTCAGTTTGTCAGTTTGTCAAATGAAACCTGGCTGAGTCTTTAGTGGGTGCAAATCAATGCAGCTCGCAGAAGCTGAAGGGTTCGTGCTAATTTACATCGCAATTTGCTGTTGACCTCTTCAATCTGCCCAAGTCTTTGGCACCTTGTACTTCCTATAATCACTTAAAGCTGTGCTGAGGGATCTGGTTAAGATAAAGCACTTTCCATTGACTTAGCACATGGCAGGCACAGGTTCTGAAGGATATACCTGAATCCTATTGAATTTCTTTGAAGGTTGGACGTCTGCTTTCCATGGGATCTTTTGAATATCACTTCCATACGCTCTCAGTCAGATGTAAGGAGGGAGGGAGAAGGGTCCAGAATTGGCTAAGAACTGTGGTAATAACTTAAGTGACTTCAAGTGAGATAAATACTAAATATAAATTTCCAGTTTGACACAGAATCCACTGACAGCACCATAATCTCAGATCCTTTCATCATGCATGATTATAAGCTCTCATTGGCATGAGGCACCTATCTGTCACATTTATAGTTAGAAGCAGTGGAGGCAGCTGACATCTGACAGGGATGAGGCAGACCTGACAGGCACCCCCATCTTGGCTTTCTTCTCTTTTCCCTTTCATTCCTGTCTTTCAGAGGCTGGTACGACATCTTGTCCCTACAGCTCAGGCTCTGCCTGCCCTGGTCTCACTGCCACTGGAGGGAAACATGCATTTATGGGATGACTTCATGACCTTGCTGCTGTCCTGATGGCAGCCATCAGGCGTGGATCTTTCAAATGAGCAAGAAATTTCTCAGAGAGCAGAAACCCATTTCAGACAGGGCACGTGCACATTCTGTTTCCTCATGGTCAGGCACTTCTCTATCTGGGTATCCTTTAAAAACTCAGTGGTGGTGGATCCTTCCCGAATATGGGCTTGGTAATATGGATTGCTGTGGCTGTGTGTATTTAGCAGCTCCAGAGTGCAATGATCCTTCCAAACCAAGCTGGGTACCAAATCTCTGCCATAAGGGACATGCAGTCTATGAACTGGTTAGCCCTATAGAAATCAGTCCTACATTATCAGAGAAGAAGGTGAATAACCAAATAGTGACTAAAGAATTGTTTTAACCTCCACTTCTTTTTTGTTCCTTGAAGAGGATAATGTCTGCCTGCCCTTTTCCTGGCAAAGCTCACCTCTTTCCTCACACTTGTTTACTGCTGGGAGTCATCACCTCTGTGGAGGTCATCGTCCATCCACACCCACTCTGTGGTGATTCACTCCCTTCCCATCAGCAAATGGAGAAAAGAATCAGCTCAGAAGCTGGTGGTATCCTGTTCCCTGAACACAATTAATATGATTATAATAGATCCTAACTTTGCTCAACATATGTATAAAATTGTCTATAAAATAGCTTCAGCAAAGGAAGGGAGCACAATGTATACAGTGAGTAGTGGATGAATAAATGCTCAGATCAACATTAATCGTACTTCTAGGCTGTCCCTTCATTTCTGCTAAAACTTGCTGTGAAAAGGACTATGCATTTCTAACAGTTTATTTCACTGTATTAGACTGATGCTGCCTAAAGCTGACTCGTTAATAAAATTTGCCTTTGCTACCCAACAGGCAAATATCTTAACTTAGTCTTCTGAACTGCTATGCCACAACCATGACACTTTTATGGTCTTCCCATTGCTGAAACAAGGAAACACAGTTTCCTTTTATTTTCTTACACCAGCATACATAAATCTAAAATAACATAACCATTGAAATCAGTGGCAGAATTTGGCCCGTCAACATTTAGTGAGTTTTAAAAACAGCAAGAAATTGAAAAGAAGTCCGCTGTCTTCAACTTTAGTAGAGGAACTTTATCTATCAGGCAGCTGCTGTAGTCTACCTGCAGTTGATTGATGTTAGCTTAATAATGATGATCGATTAGATCATCAGTGTCATCCTTAGAAAGAATGTACTTTAGCTAATGACATCAGTTGACTAATAGATTCCTGTTTAAATGTCAGGGGGCCAGAGAAAGACACTCTGCTAAGTACTTACATTATACCTATTGAAAAAAATCACACCAAGCCTACCTTACAAAGGACTTTTGTGCAATAGTTATAAACCTTCTCTTTCCTCTACTACTGACAAGCAAATTCTGCTTTAAGTTACAACAGTGTAAAGCTGAGAGTTACTCCATTTGTCTTCAGAGTTTGGCTCCGTCTTTCTAGAAACCACCAGATATAAATCACTAAGCTGTTACCTGAATGTTTCTTTCCCTGCTGTCATTACAGAGGGCACATCTCCAGCCCTGAAACCAGAGGTGTGGAAGATGGCTCCTTTATCCACTGTGGTCTCAGAAAAAAATGTTCTGGGTTGAATTTTCTCTTCCAGCATGTTTTCTTTTGGAGAAACTCAAATTCCCTTCTTCTAATTATATACACTTCTTACGAACATCTTGAGAATATTTTCCAACATTATTGCTGGAAACAAACTGCATTTCACCTTCCCCTCGAGCAGAAGATTCCAAATAAATTTTACATTAATGTTATGCACAAGTTAATGACTCCAATCAGCTATATTATGCTATGAAATTTTCAAATATAATATCCAATTGATTTTTAAATTAGCATTCAAGGAAATACTTGCTTAATGCAGACTTTGAGTAGGTAAATATGAATGGGAATGCCATTCTATTACTACCTTCTTTATGGATTCCTTATGGAGAGGTACAATTTATGATAAGATATGACTAACATACTCAGCTAATTTAAGGAGGTGGTTGAATGAGGGGCATACTATTCTATGTGCAGATGCATAATTGCATAGTAGAAGATAATTTTGTACTTTGAACTTGAATCAAAATATACAGAACTGTGAGCAGACAACTCAGTTTAACAGTGTATCTAAAAGGTATCTTACACTGAAGTTTAATTACCTGACAGATTTATTTTAGTCCTTTTCAGAAAATCACTGCCAGTGTAAAAATAAGGTGCAAAGCTGATAGAGGCAGCATTGCAGATACATATATAAACTTCTTTGTTCACAAGCATGTTTGCATTAAATCCAGCTGCCCGCCCGGCAGCAGTTGTATTTTTATAACTGGAATTTGGATGTGCTTAAGTGAATGTATTATTTTCATGGCTCTGGCTCGCTGCCAAGTCAAAAAACTTCATGGAAAGTTGGCTATATATGCTGCCTGAGCAAAACAAACTAACCAAAATTACTGAGTGAGGATATTTGCTTAGAGACCATCACACATTTAATTGCTGCTGATATTCAGTTCACTTGAACATATTCCTTCTGGAGCAGGCTGATTTGAGAGGACTTTTGCAGGCAGCAGCAAGGAACAAGTGAAGTAGCGGTGCTGATCTCCAGAGAGTCAAAGGACAGTGTCTACCTGAAGGATAATCTTTAGCTGCCACCAAGCTCTCAGGGAGGAGGAGCAGGGCGAGAGCTTTGCGGAGGAAAGACACTCTTCCTTGTTTATCACTGTCCGCAGCACGGGTGGAAGGAAGCTAAGGAAGTACATATGCAGGACAATATTCCATCGTTCCAGCAAAAATCAAGAGGACAAAACACAGAGGATAGTGTAAGTATTCGCAGCATTTAATTTTACATGTCCAGCTTAAGCGGCTAAGGTTGTTCAATGCACACTTACCCCCAAAAGACTTTTATTGGTCTAAACCCTGACTGGCAATGGACAGAACCTGCTACATCCTGAATTTATACCAAAATTTTTCAACTGACATATTTGGCCCTCAGCCACGCCACTTTGTTCCATCAGCATGGAGGGTTATTCACAATGTATGAGCGTCACAGACTGGTGCTAACTTTTCTCTCCTTGCGTCAAACTACCTTGCACTGCTAGGAGAGCAAAGACATAGGTAATCCAGGGGCTAACAAAGCCATGGCCTTCCTGGATGTGGAGAAGAATTTTATTTATGGAGGTGTTTGTCCTTCACAGGGTGTGATATAACTGGAGAGACATGAGGAAGTTTTAAATGAGCTAGTTCTACTCCCAGAAAAGCCTAGGTACAGCAGTACGGCACTCAGGGTAAAACAGGCTGTAGGCAATCTCTCCTGGATGTGGCTCTGCCAGGAGAAGATGTATTGCCCCAGATTTTCAGTGCTACCCACTCTTAGGGGCTATTGCTATGCTGTTCACTCAGCTACATGTGTGAGTGCTCCCAAACCTACCTCAGTGAAAATGAGCAAAATAAATCCGAATCTACTGTTTAAATTATTCTGCTTGAGTTGACCTGGCCCACACAAGCGGCTCAGTGGGCAGCAAAGAGAAGCGAGCTCTGTAAGCTGGGTGGTCATGGAAAGTGGGGAGCTGTAACCACGGCAGTGGGCTGCAAGGAGGTTTCTGTCTGTGGCTCCAGCATGCCCCCACGCACAGACATGCTCTGCTTCCTGTCAGAGGAGGGCTGCAGCTCTGTAAAGATACTTCATGGTAGGCTGTAAGGGTCCAGGGTCTTACTTTTAAGAGCATGACATATCTTTCACGTGTGTCTGACTTCAGGGGACATTGAACTGGGACCAAAATCCAGCTCCTTGTGATTCAAGGATGCCAAGATGCTCCACAACACCCAGCTGCTAGATGAAACAGCTGTATACGCCATGCTGCTCAGGCTCTGCTGTGAGCTCAGAGGACCTGACAAGGTTCAGGCAGAAGATAAAATCCTGCTACGATGGTAACAGCTCAATAAGTGATGTGAGTTTGGAATTCAACAGCTATCATCATGAAAGTGATAACAATACAGCTCAAAAGACCCAGCACATAGCTGTTCTCTTTGCAATTTCAGGATAAGGAGAAGCATTTGTTGTCTCATTGTATGTTGCATAGTTTGCTCATTTCACCTTTATCTTATCTAGAGAATAAAAATGTACTGAGGATGTCTTTTAGCAAGAAGAAAAACAACTTGAAAAGAACATTTCTATCGTTATCTGTTAATTTAAGTCTTTAAAAGAGAATCATATATTACAACCACCAATCCAGACCTAAACAATGTATGAAGAAGAATTTGGTATTTTTAGGAGTATTTTTGCATTTTTTAACATTTTTGTTTCCCAGAATGAAAACTCTTTTAGTGGTGGATTTTGCAAAACCGTCTTTTTAAATTTTCTGCCCAATACATCATGCTGTGACTCATGGCATGGAGTTGTATAGGTCATATCAGATTTCTTTCTTTAAGGAAAACATGATGTCACATACACGGCCCAGTGTGATGTGTCAGAGTACATGAGAGGTCATGCCTGAAATGTGACAGAAACAGTTCTCAAATTCACTTAAAATCTACAGACAAAGAGCGAAGTGCGAGATAAAGCTGTCTCATGATGTTAATAGTATTAACTCTTATGCTTTTCCGTAGCACCTTTAATCCTGAAATGTGACTATCTCTGGAACAAAAAAATAATCTTCTACTTTAATATGGTTTAACAGGCTCTTTTTTTTCTTATTCTTTTCCTTAAGATATAATGACTGAAATTGAATCTCTTTATTTTAGATTTAGGCTAAAAAATAAAATTTTGTGAGACACTGAGACCCTTAGGTTTATTGTTTTGATTTCACTTGGTGTGGTACTGTCATGCGTAGAGTTTTGCTTCAGTAATAACATGAAAAGAAAGGTACCACCTATGAATCTCCCTCCTTGAAGATGTTCAAAAGCCGTCTGGACGTGGTCCTGGGCAACCAGCTCTAGGTGGCCCTGCTTGAGCAGGGGGGTTGGACCAGATGCCCTCCAGAGGTCCCTTCCCACCTTGACCATTCCATGATTGTGTGATTCTGTGAAATCAGCAGCCATTGAACCACAGTTGCAAACATATCCTGAACCCATGACTAAAGACACTTTCTTTTTTTTTTAGATTTAGACTCTCTTTGATAACCACCAGCCCTATGTAATGCTTGGGTCAGTTAAGTACCTATTACTGTGGCTTCCCAAGTGCTTTGAGTAATGTGTTTGTCTGCTTTCAGATTGATTTTGTACAGAGTAGCATTAGTGACAAGAAGGAGGTTTTGATTAAAATATACTGAGAATTACAATATTTAAATTATTCTCCATCTGAAGCCATGAACACATGTATATATATGCGTTTCTTGAATTAATAAAAATTTGAGTTTTATTCTTCTGAACATAGGCACATAATTCTTCATAATATATTTTATGAAAGTGGTCACAGTCATCATCTCAATGGGAGTTTTTGCTTAGTATTTAATCCCAACGTCTCTTACAAAAAAGAGGAATCCATTGTACAATATCACATTCTGATAAATCTTTGACCAGATCTGCTCAAAAGTCTGGACAACGTTTGTCTTTTCTTGAACCCAGACATGCCTTGATCCATGATACAGATTAGTTTCTGTATGTGGTAATTAACTGTTTCTAATTACTCATCTATAAACCATTGCAGATCATTATTCTCTCAGTTGTGTTGCTTTGGTGCAGTATTTTTTTCCTCTTTACCTGCACTAGGGCAAAGAAAATTAGGTACTGCGTCCGTGCCATGAGTCTATCAAACAATAGATCTATATTGCATTACTGTATTTATATTTAAAAATTTCAGTCAGGATTTCTAAATATTCCTTAATACAGCAACTGTTAATGGGAATAGTTGTCAAATGAAAATTATTATGTCTAAGTTCTGTGCTTATTAACATTTAGCAACTTCTTTGCAGTAATTAATTGTCCTTTCCTATTGAAAATCTTCATTGTTTGGTAAAAGTGCCAGGTTTTTTGAAGTGTGGGACCAAAATTCATTTGATCTCTTTGCCTAAAAAAAATCTTTAATTTCCTGACTCTTATGTGAGAACAAGTGTGGTTAAAAAGGGCTGATTGCTCTTTTCTAGTACTGCCGTTGGAGTTATGTTCAGGGAGATGCAAGTCATCATATCTTCTTCTCCTAAGCTCTTCTAAACTGTCACTCTTGACATATACTGTATATATGCTGCAAAGTGTGCCCAGATCCCAGATCCAGGCTCAGATCCAAACCTCTGGTCTGGCCAGATTTTTGTTTTTTACTGCATAAAATTCATGCACGTGTCTTTGCTTCTATTCTGGTGCACCAGTTTGGAGCGAGTTTGGTGTGAAGAAGTTATAGGAACATGTCCCATAGTCCTTAATATCCCTTTAAATAGAACCACTTTAAGGACTAGCTCATGGGAGAACCTGTCTGCCCATCAGCTACCTCAGCCTGTGTCTGGTGTGCCCCAGGCTAAACTTGGGCAGGCACACGTTTCCCATAGGGGGTGGATTGGCATTACTTAGCTCCCAATTGCCTCCTGCTTGCTGAGATGAGGAGGAGGCATCTGTATTTCATTGTAATGACACCCAGGTTTGGTCCAGCTAAATCAGAAAAGGTGCAGAAAGGGAAAGCCAGGCCCTGCGGAGGCACAGACCGGCTGAGCGTGACACAGCTGGTAGGCAAAGCTGAGAATGAGAATGGGGTGACAGTGGGGATCAGGCTCCTCTGCTTACTGGGCATCGCAAAGCAAGCATGGCATACTAAATTAAAACTAAATACGCACTAATAAAAAGACATGTTCATACATCACAGCCCTAATGAGAAAGCACCTGGGCCTGTGCCCAAGGAGCAGCAGCCATAGCTGTACCCCAATTTATAGGTGAAGAAGGACCAGGGCAGGCACATCTGGGCAGGAGGCAGGGAGTTCTTGGGCTACAGACTGAGTCACCAACCGGTTCCCGTCTGACCAGTCTGGCTACCACGTCTGACCAGTCTGGCTACCACGGGCTTTGGAATTTTCTACAGACAAGGTACAGAGTCAAGAACGGTTAAATCCCAAGCAAAATACATTCACTCATCTTCAGATGTACATCAGGCTCCATGAATAACACTCCATCCCAAACCCTTGTTTCAGTTTGTTCCCTGCTCCTATCTGTATTCAGAAGAAAGTGGAAGCTAGCTCCTTAAAATATTTATAAAATGCTTTGTGCAACTAGTCTAAGTTCTAAATTTAACTTTCCCCCTAAAGCAACAAAACATTCTTGGTAATAAATTCTCTCTTTTTTCCTATATGGGAAGGAAAAGAAATTGTTTATTTTTAACAATTCAGTTCAGAGGAAAAATTATAGCATAGTGAATAGCAAGTAAATTAGCAATTCCCTCTATTATCCAAAGCAGCAGGTCTTCTATTAACAAGGGCAGTTTTGTGGCTCCTGGATTACAAGATCAATCAGGCAGTTAATTTTTTTTTTTAATTTCACGGTATTAAGTAATTGTAAATCAGTCAAAAGCTGCAGGCTGGACTTGTATTTACCTGTGCTGAGTTGATTTAGCTGATTTGATACCACTTTCTTACACCTTCTGATTTATTTTCTGAAGATGGGGTGGCTGATTGTATGTAATTTATCCCAGATAAAGGACAGTTATTAAAGACTCTCCCTAGCAAATCTGATGCAGACAACACCTTCACTCTCATTTTAAGAAATGTGCTTAGACAGCCTGACACTCAGCCAAAGGGACTGACAATACACGCAACAATACATAGGCTGGGAAAGGGGAACTATTCCATCTACTCTGTTTTGTCTGCAATTTTAATGGCAGACTTTTTTTTTTTTTTTAATCAGGTATGTATTTTGGCACATAGAGCAGCTGGTGGGTTAGCTAGCCAAGGCAGCTCAAATGAAACGTAAATAGAAGAGTTAAGTCTCATGTCCCCCTTCTAAGCCAGGATTTTATTCAATTATATCAGAAAGCTCTCAGTAGTACATAGCAGAGACTACCATTGTGCACAAGGTAGGACTGGGGAGGAAACATCCATCTCCATATTTGTCCTTCTTAAAAAGACAGATGAGACCAAACTGAGTTCTTCTTTACCTGTAGGTCTGTACTGTCTGCTGGCCATACCTAGGAAGCAGAAAACTTTGCATTTGGTTTCTTCTAGATCACTTGACTACCCATAGACATTTGCCACACGTCAACCTTCAACTTCATGGTCCAAAGGCAGTAGTAGCTACATGTACACATGCACCTCAAGCTCTTGTTCTGAGCTGGTGCCATTAAGTGGAGTCAGATTCAAACCAGTC
The DNA here is from genome assembly GCA_013400535.1 of Scopus umbretta. Taxonomy (NCBI): domain Eukaryota; kingdom Metazoa; phylum Chordata; class Aves; order Pelecaniformes; family Scopidae; genus Scopus; species Scopus umbretta. Next base: position 40,063 of record VZTL01000277.1, read on the forward strand.
GATGCTGGCAACCCTGGCGTCTGATCCAGGGAAAAGAGGCGCATGGATAGATCATACTACAACCATTGGCTCCACCAGCTCCTGCAGCCCTAGAGGGACATGGAGCCCAGCAGAATTCAGAGCAGCTTTAACACTGGCCTGAAATATGCTATGGTTTAAATCCGTTCCTTGGAGCCACAGGCGAACTGCAGCAGTGTGAACCCATGCTGGTAAGCTCTAGGGTAATTGAAGGTCTGTTTTATGACATAGGACCAGAGATCTTCCTCAGAAATTCAAACAGCAAATTGCACTGCTGGATTGCGTCATTCCACCTTTGAAGATTAAAAGAATTGGATGGCTGAGATTAAAGTAGTGAAGGCATACAATCCACCTACTCAGAGAATTAGATGAGTCATTAAAAAATTCAGTGCATCAATACATTATTTTTTAAACACAAATAAAATCTGAATTAATAATGGCAGTGAGTTTGAAAATTATGTAAATGGGCACATACTTGCTTATGAACCTTTGGTAGAAAACGTTTATGGTGAAGAGGATGTCAGTTTAAAAAAATAAAACATTTTCTATAAAGACTAACATCAGAAGAGAGATAGTAGGTGTATTCCTCAAGGCTGATCCCTGCTGCTGGTTCTGTACCATCAAGGACAAAATAGGTATGAAGATGGATGGTATTTAAGACCAAAAAACACCTTCAGATCATGTAGCCCGAAACTCTTCGTGCATCACATACATGCAGGTCATTGTCACCTCTGAGTTGAATTCAATAACATGTTTGATGAAAGACCTCCCACAAAGACACCGAGTCCTGTTTTGAAAACACTTGAGAACTGGAGAGCCTAGCTCTTGACTAGGCAGTCTGGGACAGCAATTACCCTGTTTCGTGATGGAAATGGTGTGTCTCTGCTCTGACTTGGAGCTGTGCAGCCCACGTTTGCCTCCAGCGCCCACAACTTTTTATGTCTTTCCCCACCAGATTAGAAAGCTCAGTGGATCAGAGCAGTAGACACCACTTTTCAGTGGATCAGATGTCTTGGTTACAATGTCAGCTGTACGGTGATCCAGGAGAGGAGCTTTGCTGGAACACCAAGAGCTGTGCTGTAGGCTAGGACACCTCTGCTGCTCCTGGGAGGCTGCATTACCCTCCACAGCTGTAAAAGTGAAATTGTGCAAAGGTGGTTCAGCTTTTTAGCATCTGGTACCTCAGGGAGAGCAGCGTGCTCTCTACCCTGCCTGCCTTCTTCCACGGACTGCAGACTGCTCCTCCACCCTCACTGCCCTGTGACTAAGGGTGGGTTCAGTCACAACTTAACGGCAACTGTAAAATGTGTCTAGGTCTGGACTGTACAGCCAAATTGCCTCTTTTCAGTAACATAAAGGTTCTTCAGTGCTGCTGTGGCAACGCAGAGGTACCTTACAGTGACTAACGCTTTATTTTACATTCACTTAAAGGGATTTTTTATTGTCAAAGTAGCAAAAGGAGGCCATAACTGAGGTGCAAGCTGACATTTTTGGAGGATACTTCTAAGCTATGCAAAGGGACAAAATGCAGAAATTCATGGGTCAAGTTCCCTGACCTGACTAGTACCTCCACAATGTACAGGACAGTCCTGTGAGGCAGTACTAGCTTGTGTCCTCTATAGGAGCTAAGAAGTCCCACCTCTCAGCAAGGTTAGCAGACATGGGTGTAGTGCGCAGCTTACACAGTCAGACTGCTGCTGGTTCTCAAACGAGCTCAGTAAACACCATCCCAGGGGTCTACATGCCCTCAACAAAGCATTTAAATCAGTATGTTCAAAACCCTGTGCTCAGGCTTTTGACTTGTAAATGTTAGCAGTCTGTAGTTTCTGTGGTGAGATACGGATGTGTTGCTCTAGGGGCCTTTACCACCCTGTTCTCTTTAAGACAGTGTATACATGGACTATATTGCCTGGGCCTCATCTGGAAAAGAAGAAACCCAGCTGTACATGTTCCAGTGCTCCTTCAGCTCTGCTGCGTCATCCTTGGGATGACACACGTCACGGGTGATATAATGTTTTCTTCTAGAGCTCAGGAGCAGACTTGTTAGTCATTGGAGAACTCAGCACAACTCAATTAAATTTCTTCCACTACCTAATCGACATTTAGTCAGCTAGGAAGAAAACAACACCAACAGAAAACAGTCTTTGCTTTCAGTTAAGATATTATGAAACTTCGTAACATCCCAACTGGCCAAATGTGAGGAAGAAATGAGGAAAATCTAATTAGATATTGTATGGCCTTTCCTCCAAGTTTACAATGTAATATATTTGTGGTTACAGCTTCCCTTGAGGATCCTCCTACTCATGTCAGGCATACCAAAGTGTTAAAACATCTGTGACAACATGGTGCATAACATAATATGTAATCTGTGGTCACAATATCGGGGTTAACTTTTCCAGTCAAAGAAGGTGATATGTCTGCTGACGGCTTGAGGCTCTGACCATCTGCAATAAACAATCTCTGAAAGTGAGATGGACATGCACAGCCATTGCCATAGCAATGTGGAGCATGCCTCAGCTATGGATGTTGTAGCAACTTACTCCTGAGAGCAATGCAGGATGTCACACCCGTCTTTGGGAACAACACAGTTTCCAGCACTTAGCAATCCCTATCACCATTCTTTGAGCTATTTTGCTTTTTCCTAACAATTCCTGAAATCATACAAACTTAAGAAAGCATATAGTCATCAGGATCCTACTGCTTCTTAGCCAAAGTATTTGTGACATTGGGACACAAAACGTATGAACTCTCCCTTTTCTCCAGAACCTGGGGAGGGAGTTAATCAAGTAGCAACAGGCGAAACTTGACTCCAATAGACTTTTGACACTATCTCAGGAGTATTTGTCTTAAAAGGTATAGGGGAACCTTGTCTAGTTCAAGTTTCTTTCTGGTAGTCTATGGACTGACCTCTAGTCTTTTGTAAGATATCAGAGGTGAGTTGCAAAATGGTTACTAACAACAGTTAAAAAGAAATGTGTGCGCACTCCTATGCATGCTGGGCATGCAAAACAAGCAGGGAGGAGAAATAAGCTTTCATCTAGTTTTCACCACACCTAAATCTCATGTGGTGTCATTGCACAAGATGGTCCATTGATTTATTTTTTTTTTTCCAAAAGGGATGAGTAGCTCTTATTGAATAAGGCTGATGAAGATTGCTCTAGATGAAAATGCAACACAGCCAGTGCAAATCTGGTTTAAAAAACCTTGTTCAGAGAGTAGTTATGATTGCCTTTCTAACTGAGGAGATGCATCCAAGGATTTATAACCTGGGCTTGATATTCGGTATTTCATTAATGGTTTGGATGATGGAATAGAGAATATACCTGTTAAATCTGCACATGACACCCATCTGTGAGGGGCAGCATAAGTGGCAAAGGACTTAACTGTTGCTGACAATCTGAAAAAAAACCAAAACACTACTGGGCTAAAAAGCTGCAGCCCAATAAGCAAAGTTCTGTTACTAGAAAGAAAAAGGCACAGACTTAAAATGAGGGTATTCAGTAGACACAGATCTTCTGAAAAAGTCTAGGGATTACAGCAGATCACAACTGAATTTACATCAAACAATTTACATTGTTTGGATAAAAAAGAAAATATCACACCAGTATGTATGGAGTGCTTTATTCACTACTGATAAGGCTTCACCTTAGTCTTCTGTCCAGTCTGGTGTCCACCATCCTGCAAGATAGATGTAGAGTCTAAAGGAGGGTAGTATGGGTGATGTAGTCCTAGGAAGCAGTGTGTCTGGATAGATGAAAGCAACTGAGAGGTGTTAATGCAAAGAAAACTGAGAGAGACACAGTTGTGGTCTCCAAGTAATGTTTTGATAGGATAAAAACTTATAGGCTGTGTGGATGTTGTGGTTAGGTGTTAGGAAACCTTGGCAATGGTAAGGAAAGATTGATATGTGGATCAGGGCAACCGCCGGAATACAGGCTGGAGGATGAACGGATTGAGAGCAGCCCAGTGGGGAAGGACTTGTGGGTACTGGTGGATGAAAAGCTGGACATGAGCTGGCAATGTGCACTTGCAGCCCAGAAAGCCAACCATATCCTGGGCTGCATCAAAAGAAGCGTGGCCAGCAGGTTGAGGGAGGTNTGGAGTCTCTGTGATCCTACCTTGAGGCAAGATGACGGTCTGGTGTATCTCAGCCAGGACCATTAGACAGGTGAGGCCGTCTGGATGCACAGCTATCAGCAGCATAGGTGTCCTCTGTGACAGTCAACATGGAATAATTTGTGTTGTATTTTGTACATGCTACCTCCTATTTTTACTTGGGTTGAGCTTCCCACATCTGAGGTGCTGAGTTTTCCATCTTACATTTTCACTGGTTGCCTCTATTTTTACTGCTAATCATCTGCATGAGAATGCTTTTCTGTACTAGTTCTTTATGGTTTCACACCAAATAGGAGCATTTAATGAGTTACTCGGTTTCCAAGGCTGAATTAGTAGCAAACAAAATAATACATATTTCACCATGTGGTTCAGAAGCCACAGAAGTAGGTGGCCTCTACCATTCAGATATAAGAGAGCACAGTAAGAATTACTGACAAAACTGAGGTTCACAGTGTCTGTAAAGCAGGTATAATTCCGATATACATTCCGAGTATGTCGGAAACAGTAATGGAGCCAAGTTGCACTAAGCGGAATGTAGCAGTTAAGAGTAGTCCCTTGAAGTAAGTACGCTTACGGTGGTGTAAACCAGGTCTGGCTGAGGGGAAAAGCAGGCTCAAAGAAACTTCACTCGTGTTACATTATCCTGAGATCAGCTTCAGCCCCAATAGACTTAAGCTTCTCACACTGATTTTGATTGAACTCTCGTCACATGTAATATTGATTTCAACTGAATTATTTCTGTTCACACCATGTGAAGGAGGTGGTCCGTCCCTATGAGTGTAGAAGGTCTGCACGTCCTTCAGAAAATATATAGAAAGTAGTCTGCCTTTCCAGCATTGATTATTGTTTCAATACATGCAGGAACAGGAAAGCATTATGCATGTGCATTTCCCAATGGCTAGTTTCAGCACTAAAGGGAGAAGTAACATTTGCATTCCTTAAAGAACTGATTGAGATTCTAAAAACAGATTGGAAACTTAATGGTAAGAAAGGCACAGCTTGAAAGTCTTTACTTTTTGGCATGAAAGTGTGGACCAGATTGACACAATCTGTGACGTAGTTTCTAATGAAGCATTTGTAATGAGACATTTAAAGCAACTCAAGAGGCCTCTCTATCCTGTTGGGAAAGGAACACAAGGAGCACATATTTGAAATTCATTCAGCAATGAATACATAAGCTGATCTTGACATGAATTTAGAGTAGGATTCAATTGTAGATAGGTGCTTGGGGAAGAAGTTGCTTGTAGAAAAAAAAAAAAAAAGAAAAGAAAAGAAAAGACAGAGAGAGATAAATTAAGAGCTAAAATAGTTGGAGGAAACTCTTGGGAAAATTACCAAGAAGAGAGAGAGGTTTCTGCTTATTGAGCTGTTGAATTATGGAACTGATTTCAGTTGGAAAACTTTGTGCTGAAATTTCATGCAGAGACAAATCTGGTTTTCTCAGTAGGTAGGTGGAAAGGGTGGGACCTCCTGATTTCTGTTTCTCATTCACATCTTGCTTACCCCAGGCAGGGAGGCAACTTTAGTGCTCACCAACACACTGTAACAAGCCCATTATAAACCTCTGCTGTAGCTGGGGTGAGTGTGATGTAAACATTTTTTTCTTAGTGTTTAAATGTTTATTAATTAGGCAACTCAAAGCATCCCACTAGGCCTGACCTTGACCCACTAACATCTGTTAAAATCATAGTTTACCTTATTTCCTTGTTGAAAAACACCTGTTTCCCTACAGAAAGCCAGAAGAAATGAATGACTCTGCTCTAACAAGCTGACCTTGCTTCTGTAGCTCTGTTTTCTGATCCTAAAATGTTGGGTTTTTCTTACTTCCTTTGCTAATTAGTTAGGGATTAATTTTCTACCTAATCTGCTTGTGTAGCTCTTTGAATATAAAGTATTTTTAAGTGCCAAATATTGCTGTTACTGCTGATTAGGTTATTAGGTAATAATCAGCAGCTGAAATAGGACTTCCCAGAATGAGAAACAAGTATGGCACTCTTCCATCCTCTTTCCCGTCTCTGGAATGGCTAAGTCGCTCTGCAACGCCTGTATGGCATCCTTGTAAACACCTTGCTGAAGTGTATATGGCTATATGACATAGCCATATACACAGGTGCATTTTAATACCCGATCATGAAATTAACTTTTGGATGCAATGGCAGCTGTGGCTTTCAATGACATGAGTAGCATGTGCCATTCTGCAGCTGTCCTTTTGGACTATAATCCAGAGATGTGAAAGCTTGAAAAGACTAATGCCTTAGTTCATGTGGTCTGACTTTTGCCCCAGTTTCTGTGCCTAATATTTCCTCTTGGCTGGCTGTAGGTCTTCAGAGGTGCTAATTGAAAACACTAGGCATGAGGAACTAGGTGGAAGTTGGGCTGAGTGAACCTGGGCACAAGCTGTCTCCTGTAGCCCATGAACGTCAGAGAAATGGCTGATCACAAAAACTGTTATCTTCCTCAGTAGTCATGGGCTGAAGTCTAGCATGGGCACAAAAGAAATTCTTGTTCTGGGGACACTTTTTGGTTGATTTCGCCATCAGGGTATAAGTCAGGAAGGCAATCCCAGCTCTAGCCTCCAAGACTAGGTCTGCAGCGTCTTTTAGGCCTGGGTTGATGGCACTCTGCTGAACTGTGTCACGGAAGGAGCTGGCTTTATATTGTCAAGTGTAATAAACCAAAATGTTAGTATGAATTTGCTAACAAATGAAGGTAATTGGGTTCTTTAGGAGGGAATGAGATGACAGCTTTTACTGTACTTCAAATATCAGTCCCAATTACTGTAAATATGATCATGATGCAAAACATTAATTAGGAAAATCTGAACTGTTTGAAATGTAGAGTCCCATATGAATGATTAACTACATGCAAAATATTGTGCCTGATTAGAGGCATTCTACTGAGACATCCATCTGTGAGCTCCAAAATAAACCTAGTAGGAGGGAAGGAGAGATCACAGCACTGAGGGATTGACATAGCTGAGGTGACCTGGGAAGCTACTGGGCAATGTGTATCTCATGTAGGGCTTTCTGGACAGTAACGTCTGTGTACCCTATATTCTTTACTGCAAGCATTTTCAGAAAGAATATTTCAGGATTATTTCAGGTACTGAAACAGTACATGGCTTGCTCAAAGTCACCTAGGATGACAGAAACAGAGAAAGAAACTGAGCATTGGTTTTCCAAGTCCTAGCTTAACTCTAGTTATTGCTTCTTATGCAAGGATGGAAGTGGCTGTCCACAAAAAGGTGGGAAATAAAACTTCTCAAAAAAGACAATAGTGAGCACACAATTATGGAAAGACCAGGAACTATAAAACTGCCTGTAGGTCACCCCAAGTGCTCTTTCTGGTGGTGTAAATTTTTGTGATAATGCATTAGCATCTGTTCATCAATTGCTAATGAAGTAACGCACCTGGAAATGCTGGCTCAAGGTATTTCCTATGGGATAAACACATCTGCCGATTACCTCCACCAAGTTATGGGCAAACTCTAAATGGTAAAGGAAGTTCTACTGAACTAACACCTTTAGGACATAGCTCAGTAACAGAATAGATTTAGGGGAAAAAAAAAGGAAAGAAATAATCGTCAGTCTTGTGACTTAGTTTTATTTGTGTGTTCTTTGGCAGGGAGAGAGACCATGAGAGCTCAAAACACTTTAACTGCTGGTTTGTATCTTATTTGAAATGCATTGGTCTTCTCGGTTCATTAAAAATACTAAATAACTACACTGTTGCTGTTTTATTATGAAACTTGGACATAGGTTGCCAAATGGGCTATTTTAAGCAAAATATTCTGTTGTAGTCTAAATGTACTATTGTTCCCCATTTGGACATGAGTCTGTAGCCACCGAAACATAAAAGCTGACAAAATGGTCTTTCTTTGTCAAAACCTTGGTGAAAGAATCAAGCAACAAAGGATAATTGTTTGTAGTTTGGACGCCTTTTTCAGTCAGTTCTTAGTCTGAAAGTCCCCTCTCTTTTTTTGGTGGTGGTGCCACATTCATTGCCGGTAGAGCTGCTCACCACCAGATCACCCACTGATCCAGCTGGAGCATGAATATATGCTCCCTTTTCTGTCAAATTACTCGCATCACGTGCTGTGGTATTTATACTGCCTCCACCTTCTGTGCCAGCTTTAGGGGGAACAGATGATACCCAGAGCAGCACAAATCCCGCTGGTACAAAATTAACTTGCTTTTGAAGAATTTTGATCCAGCAGCACTTTGCACCAGGTGGCTGCAGCACTTTTGATCCAATACTGGCAGGCGCCAGGTCAGATTTGCAGTACTGAGTACTCAGAGCTGTGTGCCCAGAGCTTGCTCTGATCATGTCGTGAACTTTTCTGCTTTTCTTTCTCAGCAGCCTTAGTCTTCTCAGCCTCTTTCAGATGGATAGCCTTCCAAAACAGCGTCCAATAAACTTCCCCTGCTAGTTATGCTGATGTATGGCTTTATTGGTGACGTGTGCACATTTTGGGGACAGAGAATAGTATCATTTATTGTCTGATTCCCTAGAGTACTATAATTGATGCTTACATTTATCCCAAAATGGAAGGTAGCCATTACATTCATTTGTTCCAAAGAAAATGGGTCTAGTGCATAACAATGCAATGTTATACAAATTATATAAGAATATAATAATGACAAATTACGTAATATCTTTACATTTGAATTTGTTATCTCAGTATGCTCTTTTTATGATGAAATAAAACCAGGTTTATTCATAAGCAGCTTACAAAAATTTCACTTCAAGCGCTCTGTCAGCTAACTGTTTAGGAGCTCTTCAAGAAATTCCCTAACCATTGACCATGATGCTACAATTTATTAGCTACTTCTTGTTGATTCTGAAATAACAGTCTTTAGCAGGCTGTTTTCATAGAATAAATGAGATTGATGAAGGAGGCTTAATTGTCCAGATTTTAATGGAGATAAATGTAGAAAACACAGGGGAAGCTGTAAGAGGAGAGTTCTTTTGGGGGCCTTTTAAAATCAGGTGCTAAAGGGTGGTGCAGGTAACAAGTGATAAGTACCATTAGCTGATAATAAAAATGGTTATTCACTGCTCTTGTGGTCTCTGCTTAGTTTGATTTGGAAAGGTCTGTGCTGCAAAACTGCTACTGAAACCTCTCTGTGAGGTTGTCTTAGCAGAGACATACCTGCTCTTCCCAACATTGCTCAAATTTCCCCTGGCAGCACTAAAATTTCCCCTTGAGGATGGCTGCATAGAGGGAACAATTCCCAGGGGATTGATTTACCAGATCAGCCATACACCAGCAGGGCAAAGAAAGCCTCAGCTATGGCAGATGCTCCTGTCAGTGATGCTGTTAAGTATCTCCAGTGTTGTTCTTGCTTTCTTACTCAAGGCCCTTAACCCGAAATATAGCACGATTTACTGTCACTGAAAGAGCTTCTGGTAATTCATCCCCAAAGTAGAACATTTGTCACTGATGAAGGCCTGACTTTAGTTTTGAGCATAATTTGACTCACACATATTTGGTTGGGTGTTGCTCTAGTGCTCAATTTAGGGACAATGAGACGAGATTAACTCATGAATATTTGCATCTGAGGTAGTTGTTCTCATTATACTGATAATGAGTGCTTCTGGATGTAGCCGAGGAGTGAACAGTTTCAAGAACTCTAGGAAGCGAGTGGGAAGAATTGAGGATGATTGCTTTCCAGAACAGCTAGCCCCTAAAATTACAAAACAGGTTATACTCTTCCTAACAGCACAGACAGCTAAGAGAGACTAAACAATATAGGGTGGAAAAATTATAAAGCATAGTGAATGCAGCCATCTTTCACATCTTTCCACCTGAAAACCAGATGGAATAGACAGTTTGCTGGGTACAAGATAGCTGAGTTCTAGCACCACCTCTTGGCTCCCACCTGTAGGTATGGGATGATTCAAGCTAAATAAATGAATAATGGTGAATCAGGAAGCTTCGCCTTTTTGGATAAAGATCATTCCATTCTTCTCTTTTTCTTGGAGAGATGTTATTTCCTCAGCTAAAGGCACAAAGCAGGCAATCTACCAGCCTTTCAAAGCACTGTTGGAATTTCTGGTATTTCTACTGGAAATCTCAGCTGTGGGTCATCATCTGCATTGTTTATGTTGTGGAAGAATCAGGACTTCTACAATCAATTATAAAATCAATTACTTCCTTTTCCAGTGTAAGGGCAGCAATGTCAGATGCAAAGATATTTTTCCTAAGAAAAGAAGGATCTCACCAGTTTTATGGATGGTTTGTGTAACTGAAGTTCTCTTTTTCCTATCGCAGTCACGTTACCTGTTAGGATCTGTTATGGGGCTTGTTTATTTTTAATGCAGATGTCATTCACAGACAGAGCACTTCTCAATCAATCTTTGTTCAGACAGATTCATGAAAGAAAATTCTATATTTTTCTATTAAAATTCTATTCTATTAAACACAAAACCTGTCACTGGATCACAAAGTCCCTGAGCTGCAGACTGCTTTCCATCAGAGCCCTTACGCACAGAGCTGCATGATCGGGCCCTGGCATGTGGAGCAGGGGGCAGAGAGCGCTATTTGACTGAAGCCTCAGTCAAATGACAGACCCACGCTGTATCTGTGAAGTATGGAAAGCACTGTAATAGCTGTTACTTCTTCAGCACTCAAAAAACTAGTACAGTTGAAGACACAGCTAGTTTATGGCAAGTAAGTGAGGCATCTGTCAGTTCCCGAGGGAAAATAATCTCAGGATGAGTACGGTCAGGAGATACAGTCTGAGACTGGCATCCTGGGTAGTGGCATGATACTGATGCTGTGCCTGGCAGATTAGAGAAGGCCAGTGCCCCATCTGAAACTGTGCTATCAAAATATTACTTTACTTCTCCAAAACCACCAGGAGTTATACGTGCCATGAGTTCACAACAACCTAGCTAATTCACTGTCGGAAAAGACAAGCCACTGGAAGATTTACTTCAGTTTAGACTACTGAAAACATCATAGTCTGTCTCAAGCTACATCCTAGCCATAACTGAAGGCTGAAGTGTAAGTAGACTATCTGGTTTTGGTAATGAACAGAGATTGGTTATCAGTAGGTGTCAATGGGCATGAAAAGATTCACCAGACTGTTGTCTGCAACTCCTCTGCGGTTGGCATCGTTCATGTCCAATTCTTCGAAGACAAAAGTCAAACTGAATAGGATCTCTGTGATACTGTGGTGGAAATACACACAGATGGAAAACTTATTCCTTGTGGCTCCAGCCATAATGACAGATAGCGTGTAAAGATATTTAAGCTATGGCATTCGTTCTTTCGAGCATGAGGTAGATCTACCTCAATCTCTGTGTAGTATCTCAAGCAGAATCATGCAGAAAGACAAGGCTACACTTCAGGATTCAAGATTTGAAATCTGGCCTTGATCCCAAACCAGGTCTTTGTTTTCATTCTCTACAAAGGAAGAGTCAAATAATGCCTTGTTTTCCATCAGCTGATTTTGACTCTGCTTCGTGTTGACTCTCACAGATTTTTGAAGGGATCATCATGTAGCTCATTGTTTGAAATGAAGACCTGTTCTGAGGGGCCAAACCTGGGATATTTACCCCTTAGATAGGTGTCTAGGACCTGTTGTTTATTAGAAATTTGTCCTCACATGTTGCTAAGCAGCTGAAGGAGGGAGGATACTCCTATGCTGGCAGCAAGAGACACAGTTCCCACTTACAACAAAAAAACATGTGCCATAATTCCTTCACTCTCAGAATGGATTAATAACTCCTTTTCTTGCTCCCTGAAGGACCTATTTCAGCATTTCCTGGGTCTAGATAGAGCTATGCTGGAAATGTTGGTTGGTTGTGCAATGCACAATATTCCTTCTTGCTCATTTCTTTAATTTGAGGTTTGTTTGCTAATAGAAATAGGGGAAGGATCCAGAGATAAATTCCACCTCTTAGGTACAGTCACTGTAGTAGCAAAATTGGAGTGTATCTTGAGCCACACATATGTACCTACTGTCATTGTTCTTGCTGACATAATAAAAATGACGGTGCAGTTCAATCACCTGTTGGCATGTAGAAGCCAGTTCACTTACTGCTGCCCTTCTTTTCCAGTTCACCAATTTCCTGTTATTGGCATCTCCTTTCCATTCCTGTTCAGCAACAGTCAGCCAGCCTCCATCACACAGCTCTGCCAAAAGCGCTGCCAAGACAAATAGAAGGAAAGTGTGTGCTTTTCAGTTTGGGGCCAAAACAAGTTTAATTACAGTCAGTGTCAAACCCCTAGATTTCAGAATGCACAATTTCATCCCCTCTGAGTTGAAACCAGTACCTTTTCCCCCTCAGGATCATTAATACAGGTAGGACGAGCGAGGGACTGAGATGTACTTCCCACATTACACCCAAGGAGCCTCTTCCTTCTGCTAGCAGAGAGTAGTGAGAGTAGCTGAGAGACCTTTCTCAGTCTCAAGCCCAAGAGCAATTCTGACTAAGCTCTAAGTGCTTCGGTGTCAACCCTTTTACTAGGTGTGTTTCCAGGTTCCTCTGAATCTGTCTTTCATGGTAGAGGCCTTGCTGAGCAGACTTCTGGGGTGACATCTCTTGGAAGTTCAGATGAGCTGCCTGCTTGAGCCAAGGATTTTTGAAATCTTCCCTGAGCACAAGATACTCATAGAAAACTGAAGAGAGGCAACCTCAGGGAGTTTATTATTATTCACGCTGCTGTCTTACAGCAACACCTAAAGGTCAATGGCACTCACTGTTAACACCTTAAATTTGGCTGTTCTAAAATTATTTTTTCACACAGCCTTCGCTAAGGGAACTGAAAAAGCCTTATAGGGACATTCCCAACCTTTGTATGCCCATATATGTGGCTGCCTCAAAAGAGACACTATCAACTCAAGCATTGTTTAAAATTAGACTTTATTTACTGATTATAGTTCTGATGTTATTTTTTAAGTTTTAAAAAAGGTTTGGCTCCTCTGGTGGCAGCTGTCTTCTGTTTGAAAGCAAAGATGAAAGAGCTGTGAACTTGTAGCTCCTAATGTCTTTGAGGCCACCCTATGGCACTCTGCTTTAGGTATTCACTCCTAAAATCTCATCCTTCCTCTGTCATTTAGTAAAAACTTCATCTGGATGAGCCAGGTTACATCAGAGAAGGGTGCTGAAGAGCTCTTGGCATTTACCCAGATGGTTTTAGCCAAGTTTCAGTTTAACTGTTGATCAAAGGGCATGTACAGCAGAGCACAGTGAGAGAGCGCTGAGTTACTGCCGCTCCAAACCCATGTGCCTGCTCTTGCAAAGAAAAGCGAGGAGCCACCAGCCCTCAGCAAGTCTTTTACATGAGATGCGGCACTGCATTGCTGGAGCAGTATGATGCAAGCTTGGGTAGTCCAAGCATCTCTGCAGCCATTACATGAGGTAGGCTTGACCGTAACACACCGATCCTGCAGTCTTGCTTGGATCCAGTAGCTATACACATGTCCTGGTGCTAGTTTTAGCCCAGTCTGTGGGGCTTGATTCTGGGTGATGTTCGACTGTCTCAGTACAGAATGCATTTCAGTGCTAAACAAAATTAGTTATATGTGGATATTCATTAACTTCATTAAATTCAGGGGTAATATTTGTAAAGCAGTTTCAGATCTGCTTCTTATCAAGTGGGCTGATGTCAGGACACTGGCACTGCTGTTTCCTGGTGAAGGAGAAATCAAAAACTTAGTTCCTAGGAATATTCATAGTCCATCTTACTTGATTTTCATATCCATGAGCCTGGAAGATAGGGTTTTTTAATTGCATCCTCAGGCTGAAGATACACCTGCTTCTAAATTTACTGGAAGCTCCTAGTTGCAGACAGGCAGCTACAGTACCTCCATTGCCACTCTTCTTTGCTCTCCCAGCATAAAGAATAAGAATAAGAATAAGAATAAGAATAAGAATAAGAATAAGAATAAGAATAAGAATAAGACCAAAGCTAGTATTTTCTTCCAGACTAAAATCTTCCTCTTTTGCTACAAGAATAATATATGATGATCTGATGTGGCAGTGCCATCCGTAGCCCCTGTCATTACATCTGTAATGATGATAAAGCAGAAGAGAGATGAAGGACACCATCCAGTAAGTAGATCATTAAGTATATGCTTTGCCATAACAGTGACCCATGGTGAGAATGGGAATGGTTGAGAAATCTGGAAATTTTGTCTGGCGGAGACAGATAATTTCTTCCATTTATTGGCTGCTATGATTTGTATTTTTATTCTGTACTTTGATTCCTTCACCCAGTCTTTCTTCTTGGCTATATCAAAACCCACTCCAGTGCTTCCAGACACTGCAGCCCTGAATTAGAGGAACCAGACAAAAAGTCCTGCCAAATTCCTGAGAGTAAGCTGTAGTTTTGTATTAGCATTGTCTTCTCCTCATAAAAATGAAGCATTTTCAAATAAAAATCCATTGGCCTCTGCCTTAGAGAAATGTTTGTTGATCCTGTACATCGAAGCTGCTGCTGAAAACCACCTTCATGTTCCCAGCTAATTTAATACTACTATTTACTATAATGTACTGCTTCAATTGCAATAGCACTTAGGATTCCTAGTCACAGACTAGGGCGCCGCTGTGCTAGACACCAGGCAGGCATGGAACAAAAAAGAAAGTCCCTTCCCTAAAGAATTTGCAGTCTTTGGCATGAGTATGGTCATTATAAAGATAACAATCTTTTTTTCCAAGAAACGCCTCATCTTGTTCATTATCCCTTGCAATTAGCCCCATGGGGCTCCACTTCCAGCAATACGCACCTGTTGATAAGTGCAGCCTAGTCGGAGCTTAGAGAGACTTTGATTCTTCCATTTTTTAATGAACAACAAATGGTGCATTAGAGATGTTTGCTCCTTCAAATATGCAGACATCTGAATTTCTAATTGTTTAGCATTAGTCATAACTTAAGTAGGACAGAGCAGACTCTATATATAGCCCGTTGCCCAGCCATTCAAGACAGATAGTGTGTTTATATTTCTTCCCATATCTCCTCACTTGAAAGGAGTGAGAAGGCAGTTGCAACATCTCTAGCCTCAAGTATTCCAAAATTGGGCTGCCCCCATCTCCTTCTCCCCCAGATATTGAGGTTGTTTTCAGAATCATGAGATTTTTAAAGAAGATGACATTCTCAGCTCTTCTGGTGTTTATTTGGGGGTTCTCAGCCCTGACGTGTAGCTGGATGATGTCTTTAAGCTTGAAGACT
>VZTL01000286.1:2211-16163 GCA_013400535.1 Scopus umbretta
TTTACCCTGCCACTTCAGGCAACCATCAGGGAAAGGAATCAAAACCAGCCATGAGTTTCAGCAAGATGTTCTCTACGAACATCCAGAAATGCCTACAAATGACAGTTGTCCTGAGGGTCCTCCTGCCCTAGATCCTTCTATGATTCTGCGTAGGAAATTGGTTTTGGGTATGATTGTCCTGACGTTTTGCCCCATCTTAACCAGTACTGACTGCTGGAGAAGGTGTGCATTGACAAGATAAATTGTGCTGAAATGTGAGTGGGGGGAAAGCCATTTAATGAGATCTGTGAAATGAGTAAGAAATATGAGTCACATGTGGGATCTTGGTATATAACGATAAATCCCACACATCACTGCATCCTGCTGGGTATCGCCCCCTTCCAGCTGACTGAGTACGCTTTCTGGTATTTAATGGCCTATTTGAGACAGACAAGCTCCTCTTGACATAGTCCTGTATTACTATAGAGCTTAAGAAATATGTATAACACAGTGTTTCGTGTCGTTCTGTTCTAGGGTCTCCTTTTATTAATGCTATTATTCACAAAGGATTTGATGAAAGGCATGCATACATTGGAGGAATGTTTGGAGCTGGAATTTACTTTGCTGAGAACTCCTCAAAAAGCAACCAATATGTGTATGGGATAGGGGGAGGAACAGGCTGCCCCACGCACAAAGACAGGTCCTGTTATATCTGCCACAGGTATGAATCCAGCAGAGTTCCCTATACGTAATTCTGGCTGTCCTGGTTTTTAAGATCCTGGTGCAGGATGAATTGCAGGGAAAGAATAGTCACCTGACCTTTGGTCATGGCAGGAAAAATGCAGTTTTCCATTTGTCAAGGCTGAATAAAAAAGGATATAAATGCAGCAAGTCCCACAGAAAGGTCAAAAATTACATCTAAGCATACAGTGAGTATAAATCAAAGTGAATTGTGGCTCAGGAAAGAGGCTTGAAACAGCAAGTTTGAAAATGAAGAGTCAGAGGAAAATAGCAATTAAACTCCACGCACTCTCAGCACAAAACTGTAGTGCAAAGTGGTGGTCAGCAGTACAGTGTTGTACTATGGATCAGATAATTTTGGAGGTAGTGAACAGGACTTGATCACAGCTTTGTTTTGTACTGGAGTAGATCGATGTGCTTTTTGCACTTTGACACCTGTCCATACCCTGCTGGTAGAAACACGGTGAGACTTTCAGCTTCTTTCAACAGCTTTATATAAAATGAACTAGAACAGGCCTCCATGTGAGGCCTAAACAAAGTATGTTTTCTCCCTTCTGCATGTCCAGAAAGATTTTTTTGTGACAGGTTTTATACATTCTTAGAACTGGTTTCTAAAAACGTTTCTCCAAAAAGCCTTGAGAAATTAATTGTAACAAAATAAACTCAAAAGTCTGAAGTCATTCTGGAAGAATACAGCTCCTAGGAAGATACTTGAAAATTACGTTTTCCATTTTCCTTTTAGACAAATGCTCTTCTGTAGAGTGACCCTTGGAAAATCCTTTCTTCAGTTCAGCACAATGAAAATGGCTCATGCCCCTCCAGGGCACCATTCTGTCATTGGCCGGCCAAGCGTGAATGGACTTGCATACGCTGAATATGTTATCTATAGAGGAGAACAGGTATGTGGGTTAGCAAGGACTGGGTTTATGGAAGGGCAGAGCTTGGAGCTGGAGAGAGGTTTCCATACCAGGTGTGCTGTGATAACCTGGTTGATTAGACTTTTTTCATTTAATGTGGAAATAAAGTGACCTGTATCGAGCCAGCAAATGCTCCTCCTTTCCACTGAGCTGCCCTGATATACACCATGTGGAATTGCCTAATTCCCCCTGTGCAGCCCTGCTAGAGTGTGTTAAGAGTTGTAGTTTCTCTCAGGAACCACTGTTTCTCCCGTTGCATTTTACTGGCATTACTGCAGTAACAAGAACACGTGCATTTCTGGGACTCTTGTAGATAATGAGGATTCTGGGCTTTTTACCTGTAGATTCCCAGCAGAGACAGTGTTCCTGTCTGCCAGCCACTACCCTTAAATGGCAGCTGAAGTAGCAGGACAATCTTCAGGAGGTGATTTTTAATCTGAATAACTCAGCTAGACCCTTACTCTAGAAGAGTGGTTTGCTTACTACTCTGGATGGTTCCAAGATTATATAATAAATTCCGGTTGGAAGGAACCTTGGGGAGGACACATAGGCCAGCCTCCTGTTCATGCTGAATTCAGACCAGATTGCTGAGGGCTTTCTTTGACCAGGCAGGTCTTGAAAGCCTCGGAGAATAGGGTTTCGCAGCCTCTCTCAACTGCTTGTTCCTTTGTTTAATTATCCTCAGAGCAAAAAATGTGTTCTTTGTATCAAATAGGAACCTCTCCTATTTTATTAATGTCATTCTCCTGCTGCGCAGCTCAGGAAAGAATCTGGCTCTGTTTTCTCAGTAGCCTTCCATATGTGATGGAAGATTGCTATGAGGTCCCACAAAGCCTTTCCTTTTTTGAACTCAACAAGCCCATCTCCCTCAGCCTCTTGTTTATCCTGTGCTCTCTCCCCACTATCTTATTGGCCCTTCGCTGAACTTAGCTCCAGGTTGTTGCCATCTTTCTTGTGTTGGAGGGCCCAAAAGTTGTATGCAGTTGTCTGGATGTGGTCTAATGAGTACCAAATAAGTGGCAGTCATCGCTAGACTCAGTTGACTGGCTACACTGCTGTTGATGTACCACAGGATACTGATAGTCTCTATTGCTGCCAGGACACACTGCTAATTCTGCTTTAGCTTGCAGTCACCCAAGGGCTCCCAGCACTTTTCAGCAAAGCTGCTTCCCATCCTGCAATGTTATAAGGAATTAGTTCATCCCAGGTGCATTTGTCCTTGCTGGGTTTCATGAGGCTTCTGTTGGCCTGGTCTCCTCTCATCTGTCTAGGTTCCTCTGAATGGGGCACTGCCCTCCAGCAACTTTAGCTTTGTTCTGGGACTGAACCTCCTACCAACTGTCTTGAGAAAACTCTGGACAGATGCCTGGCTTACGTGCTTTGGGTGTGCCAAGTGTTTTGCTGCCGGTAAAGGCATTGGCAGGTCACATGGCAAGTCAGTGAGCATTTTAGGGTCAAACTACAATCGTCATCTGAGATTTTTTAATAACTTACAGGCACTGACTGATCTGTAGGATTAGCTAACAAGGAGAGCAACTCTGATTGTGAATTCCTGTTGCACACGCATTTTCTGGCAGTGTCTGCATGGAAGAAACATCTTTCTACTAGTATATTAAGGAAGGTATTAACTACATTGAGCAGCTTCCACTTAGTGCTGGCTAGGTTTGAAATCTGCTTTTTCTTTTGCACTCTGCAAGCATAGAGCTGATTCTTGGACTGTCCTTCCTCATCACTGTTTAGTGAAATCCAAAATGTGAGCTTGCTGAGCAGACCCTTGCATAAAGCAATGTTTTTGGTTTTGTTTTATTTTTTTCCTTGACTTAACTTTCAGGCATACCCAGAATATCTCATCACGTACCAGATTGTGAAACCAGAAGCTCCCTCACAGACAGCAACAGCAGCAGAGCAAAAGACCTAGTAGCTACAGAGCAGTGAAGAATGGTGTGACTTCAATCTTGGACTGGATGGATACGTGTTTCAGAAAATCAGTACCATATAAAATCCTTAACAACCCGGAAATAAGCTGTATGTCTTTTATAAAGCATTGGTGTCTTGATGAATACGATATGAGTAACTCTTGCATACTCAACTGCTACTGTTCCTTTGAGGAAAGTTTACAAGGGACTGCCTTTTAATAACATATCTCAGGCTCCTAGTCTCTGCAGTTACCATGTATAAAATAATGTTGTTTTGATCTAGAGTTTGGGAACGTTATTGTGCAAATGGAAATCTTTATCAATGCCATCTCACACGTTAAAATTTCAGACACTACTATTCTAGTTATCTTATTTACAGATAAATTGCATTAAGCCCATAATTTTCCTTTCAGCATACACCATTCATTTTATATTTTCAAGAGATCCTAGTCAACTATTTATTTTCCTTTTGTATTCTGAAGTTGAGCCGGAACCTTCTTAAAGATATTTTGCACAAAGTCGATTTGACTAAAATCATTAACAATGCAATATGAATTTCTTCTGATAAGAAGGGGCCAGGTCCAGTTCTTCAATATAGGGGGTTTTTTTGCACACCTCTGGGCAAACGATAATATGAGTGAGAGTAACTTGAGTGGAAACAAATTGCGTCAATTTGCTGCTTTGTCTGAGTTTTCTGGGGGAAGCCCTAGGAAGTGCTCGCAATGGTAACCAGCTCTTGTGCTTGGAAGAACTTCATCAAGCAGGTCAATGCCCTCTGCTGGCACCTCTAAAAGAACATTTTATAAGGCTCCGATTAAGTACATGCAGTTGGTGAAATGTTCTCCACATCTAGTGGTGTGGGGTTTTGCTGGGACATAGCGGGTGGAAGGTCAGAAGATTGCA
This sequence comes from Scopus umbretta, assembly GCA_013400535.1. Lineage (NCBI taxonomy): Eukaryota > Metazoa > Chordata > Aves > Pelecaniformes > Scopidae > Scopus > Scopus umbretta. The sequence goes on from VZTL01000286.1 coordinate 6,668, forward strand.
TACCAGAGGGCCTATCTGGTTCATGTCCCTCTGTAATGTGAGACCCAGTAAACGGGTTTCACACTGGTAAGGGAGGGTGTATTACAGCCATTTCACGTCACATCTTTGTGTGTGACGTCACAGGTGAAGAGCTTAAGGGATTTACAAAAATAATAATTTTTTTAAATATCAATTTTACATTTTGATGAGAACAAACTTTTAAAACATCAGTTGGCAAGTGGATTTGTTTGCAGGTATACCAGAGAACAAAGCTAGGATTCATTCACTCTAATCCCCGTCCCTGCAAGTTCCCAGGTTTATTTCACTGGGTCGGAGAAAGTTATTTTTAAGCATTGCATAGCACAGCATCAAACAATTTCAGAAGTCCCTCTCGTGGAGGATATGCATTTAACAAATGTAGAAACCGATTTCTTTTTAGTGTTGTTTTTAGAAGTTCAGAGAAGGTTGAAAATCAAGCAGTGTTAATTGTTTTTTTCTTAACAACCAATACCAGGAGATGTGTTTCAGTGTTGAGCATGCAACGACTGGAGAAAAAAAGGTTCCTTGAACACAACACACTGTACATGTCCCTGTCAACCATCACTATTTAGTACCTGATGATCCAGTTCATGCATTTAGGTTTTATCCCCCTTAAAGCAAGGAGATGACAGAATAGTGCACTTTTAGTTTACAAAAACTGTACGTGCTCCCTGCAAGTGGGATTTTGCTGACAAGTTTGGACAAAACAGACTTAAACCTGAAGAGCTTTTCACTTTCAGCGTTAAGACACAAAATTTTCATTTTTAACATTAAGACATTAATGTTGAAGCAAGTTGGCCTCACAGAGGAACTTCACCCACTGTAAAATCGGTCATTTGATGCAATCTGGCTATCTGCACATCATCTGTTTGTAATATCTCTAAAGACAACCTTAGAAATAGCAATACTCCAACAGATCTTGAACTTTGGGTTTTATTTTTTTTGAGCTGGCAGCGGATCTATGGTTCTCGCTTCATTTTGTGACCTGATTAAATATGTAGCTTCGAAGTCCAAGCCAGGCTCTAGCCTAGTTGTCCTTCTAATCAAATTTCATTGATAAAATCGGGTGCTTGTATTTTGGCTACTTGTTTAGTAGTGTTAGGATTGCAAAGATCACCACTAGGCTTTGAAGCTTTCTATTCATCATTTAAGTTTGGGGTTTGCTTTTTAACTTAGTTGATAATGGAGTGTGGGGGTGTGCCTATCTACACTAGGGTTTCAGATAGTGGTGAGAGTGAGTGTTGCTCACCATCCCCAGTTAGACATAGTTTTATATGGTAAAACAGTTGTGCTGCTTAGGTGAGCAAAATGGTTAATGTGGGTGTGGAAGTTAAGAGATTTTCATCTTGCAAAAACAAGAACAAGCCTAAAACCAAAACCCCCACCAAGCCCGCACCAGATTCTGTTCTTGCTTGTTGTTTCCTGTGTGCTGATTAAACTAATGGCTAGTCTGGATTTCTTCTGCAGCCTTGAACTTCTAGAGGATAAAAGTACTGTCCAGTATCTTTGAACTGCTGGTGTTAACGTATCTGATGTTCTGTGCAGAGTAAAGGTGCTGTGTGAGGAAATCATTTTGCAGTGGTTTTTGTCTTGTAATGACATGATCTCGTACCCATTTGTGGCCAGACACAGAGGAATACCCAGGCCTGAGGGTGCGTCTGTGTGTCATAGAAACCTGTGCAGGAGTAGCATCCTCCTCTCCTGCAGTATGTTGTTGTAGCTCCTCTTACAACTTAAAACAAAGTGAGGATCTGCCCATCAATTTCAAAGTTACCCATGAGAGAGCTGTTGTAGTTTCGGTGCTAGAGCTGCAGTTGGCAGGTTGTTACGGTACGGATGCTGCTGCTTTAGCTGAGGGAGTTAGCTTGTTGCCCCCTAATTCTAGAGAATAGGACCTTAAAAATAGCACGCCCCCATAACCTGGCAGCTGCCGCATCCTGAGAAATGAAGACTTTAGACTTCCTGAGAAGGGTAGTCCCCTGATAATGGGATGCTCATTTGCAGCATTGGGTCACCAATGGAGGCACAGTAGGAACTAAGGATGCAAGAACACGCTGGGCTAAGCCATCTGACAGGCTTGGGAGCCTCAGCACCCTCACTAGCTCCAGGAAGAGCTATTCCCACTGGGATAGAACGTGGTGCCTGCTGGGGAAAGGGACAGTTGTCTTTCAGGCCTGGTGATTTTTGTCCGTGTCCCTTGGAGGCAGCATTTTGAAACGTCTGTGCAGTTTGCGACAGGCAAACAGTTTGATAGGCAAAACAGGAAGAAACTTCACCACGTAGCAAAGAAGGGAGGGTTCTGCTCTCCATTGCTGAAATTGTTTCCATGAGACAGATGAATTAGGTACCTGGTGCAGAGTGACGTTGCAGTCTGAATGCTGTCAACAAAACTTCTGGTAGGATTAAAAGCAGAGAGTACAGTACCTTAATAAGGTGTATCTTATTTTCTCATCCTTATTTTTATCTGCCAATCTGTTTTGAACCCAGCTCCACGGAGACTGTTACTAACCTCTTGTACTAGTTCCACCATTTTGCAGTCACTATCGGTCTGTAGTCCAAGGAATGAGCAATGTGTTTTTCTAACCTGTTTTGAATGTTTGCATGTGATGCAATTGAATCCCACTGCATTACTACGCAGTAGGAATTAATTTTGCCTGCAAACTTCTACACTTTATTGTTGATAACAAGAGTATCCCAAAACAAAATTCTACACTGAAGCAAAAAGAAAGTCCCGCAAAATGTTGTGTGCTGCTGACTTAGGTGAGCAGCAGCCACAGAAAAGGCACGTGGTATACGGGATGGAGTAGCTTCTGGAGAAGGGCGCTTCCTTGGCTCTGGAAACCAGCCGTTCCTACTGTTTGTTGTAGGTTAGAGGAGATGTCTGCTCCCCGTGAATGCGTGAAGCGCTGAGGGATGCTAACACGTTGTGCCACTGCGTGGCCTGCAGGAACCACTTAAGACAGTGGCAAATCTTCTCAAAAAAGACTCCTGCATCCCTGCAGTGAAGTCACAGCTCCTGCACAGTACCTGCGCTACCTAGACTTTCCGTATGGGACTGTTAACAGAAATTACCCAGAACAGATTTTTTTTCAAAAGATGGTTAAAAGGAAGGGTCCAACCACAAAACAGATCAGTTTGAACATTGCTAATCATTCTCAGAAGCTGAAGGTCAGGAAACGTGTGAATTTATTTTTAGTAGGATTTCTCCCTTTCCATGCTGCTTTGCCACAGAAAATCTAGCTCAGAAATCTGAATGGAGATGCATCTAATGTGTGCTTCAGTCACTTTAAGCTATGCTGCAACCCTGCTGGGGAAGACATAGGGAAGTACAGATTCAATTCTAGCTTCAGGTAGCGAGTGGCTTGTGAACCTCCACAGCCTTGAATCCATTGATGATCAGAGGTGGTGGCTTTGGGACAGTCGAGAGCACGCTCTCCTGGTCTTTCGGAGGGCGGCAGGACACATGCGCAGAGATGGAGTGGCAGTGTTCCCACCTAGCTGAACACATAGTAGATGTGAAACCTAGAGGATCAGGGGACAGCATATGCGTGTTAAAACTTCTGAAGCAAGGTGAAGGAATTAATGTAGCAATGAATCAGTAGGAAACGTGAGGAACAGATGCATTTCCCATTACACTGACACACACGCCTGTCAGGTCGTATTATCTGACTGGGTTTTGATACATCTATTTCTGTCTTACCGAATCTGTTGGTGGCAAGTTTTAGTGTTGGTGCCATCGATTACTATGTGTAGATGATTAGAGTCTCTGTATTACAAGGCAATTTCGACACTTCCTTTTTAACGTTTGCAGAACTTGTTTCAGCTCCGACAATTGAAATGGGGATTTTTCTGTGCCGCAGTCCCGTGAGCTTGTACACCTTTATTCCTAATTGCTTTCTCTGCCAACCCAGATGGCAATGTACCTGGGGGTTCAGTTTTTAGACCTTTTTTTGCATTAACTTGTTTTCATAACTAGCCCTGTATGTTTCCTCTCTTGGTTGCCAATTACCTGGAGCTGGGATATCTTTTATTTATTTCCTCCTTTACCCTCTCAAAGATGACGATGGGCAGGTTCTCAGCCTACGTACATGGTGGACTTTGGGTAACATCTCTGTAACAACCGAGTTTGATCTATAAATGTGCTTGGCTAAATGTCTGATCTGCAATACTTGTAATAGTTTAAAATTCAATAAATACATTTTTAACAGTTGCTCTGTGAAAGCAGAGTGTTTGCACCACCTGCCATTTTGTCTTTGGACAAACCTGCTCCAGCCACAACTGTTGAAAACAGTTTTATTTTTATTTTCTTCAAACAAGTTGTTTTTTCCCTCCCTCAGGCAATAAATAGTTAATTCCTAAAAAAAAAAAAAAAACAAAAAAAACAAAAAAACACGACAACCAAACAAAAGGAACAAAACCATACATATGTACATCAGCCACACAGGCATCTTGTGTGTTGGCTTGGGGGGAAGGAGAGGTAGGGTGGGAAATAAGGCTCCAGGTGGGTTGAAGATGAGGCATTTTCTAGGCTTGGACCAACAGCTGCAGCAGTGTTGCACAGGTGAGACCCAGCTCAGGTGGAAGAAGTTTGAAAATGCTGGAGAGGTGATATCTCTAGGCCAGCTGCTCTTCCACCTGGATGCTTCCGTCTTCCATTCCAGCCCAACCATGTCCCATCCTGCTCCTTCTGGAAAAAGAGCAGCAGTGGGATGGGTGGAGACAAAACCCAAGAGAGTAATCAAAAGCAGCCCAGACTGCTGCCCCCAGCCCTTCTTTCTCTTCTTTAAGCCACAAGAGGTTGGACCTCAGTTTTGCAGGAACCAGAGAGGCTAGAGGCATTTGGGACTGCATCTCCCCTTGCAAACCACCTCCCAGCCGCAGATACAGCCTCTCCCCCACAGGAATGGGCTCTGCTGGTGACACAGCAGGTGCCTACCAGCTCCTGCATCACCTCCCCAGGCGCTGGCAGGGCAGCCCCGTGCCACCGCTCCTGCTTGCCCCAAGGCCCTGCCTGCACCTCTGCGTGTCGCCCAGCGTACCTGGCTCAGGTAAGCAGCACCCACCACGCGCACCCATGTCTCTGTGCAAGGGGGAAGACTGCTGCTCAATAAAAAGGTGGTATGCTCCCTTTTCAACCCAGATGAGCTAGGGGCAGAAATATGAAGTGTATCTTTTTTTTTAAAAAAAGACAACAATAAAATAGGGGTGGAAAGAGATGAAGACCAGGCACTTGAGGAAACCCAGTATACTATTTTTTTTTCCTCCCCCAAAGAGCCTGGACAATGTCAGGGTTTGTGGCTTTTACAACTTTCGTGCTTTCAAAACTTAAAAAGAAAAAAAAAACAAGATGAGGTAAGAAATTTCTCTACGAAAAAGAAGTTGAGTCCAGGGTGAACGGCAGTGTCCGGCACTATTGCTTAACATCATGGGGCTTCATGCCCACTTGCCCCCTCCACGCCTGGCCCTATCTGCTTGGCTGGCCTCGGCCCCTGAGCTAACAGCTGGGCGACATGGTGATGGGGCTGTGCAGGTATGGGAGGCTGCTGGGGGTGGCATGGACACCGACAGAGACTGGGAAGCTGAAGACAAACTGGGAGGTGGGGGTGGAGGTGGCCTTGCCCCGCTCCCGCAGCGTCCCCGAGGGGCTGACAGCTTCCACTGCGCATGAGGTGGCCAACACCTGCGACTCAAACTGCAGCAGCTGCCCCATGAAGCTGAAGTTAGGGGAGATGATGCTCCGGCGCTGCTTGACGAACTCAAAGGCCTCCTCCAGCTTGACACGCTTCTTCATCATCAGGTAAGCCAAGCAGATGGTGGCGGAGCGGGAGATACCAGCCTGGCAGTGGACTAGGACCCGGCCACAGCACTCCTTCACCGAATCTGGAGGGCAACAGGGGATGAGACACGAGACCAAAGCCCTTCCAACAAAGCCCAACCCCTCGCCAAATCTGCAGGTGGTGGCTGACCTCCCTCCCAGCAGTACATCAAATGGCCTGGACTCTGCTGGACCCTGTCCCCTCTGAGCCAAAGGCTCCAGGTCTTTGAGGCAGGACCCCCCCCAGTGAAACACACACTGACACAGCTCCCTCTGCACAGGCACTCACCGATGTACTCGATTGCCTCCATGAACCAGGAGCTGATGTCAGCTTTGTGGTTATCCTCCACGGGAATACATTTGTACTGGTAGTGCCCCTCAAAGTGGTTGGGGCAGTCCGAGGAGACGTTCAGCAGGGCCGTGATGCCCAGTGCGTCAAGCATGTCCCGCCGGGCAGCGTGGTAGGCGCTGCCAAGGTAGAGGAAGGGAAGGATTTCCACGGGGCCACCCTGTAACAGAGAAAAACAACAGATACGGGGGTGACCAGGGGAGAGCGATGGACATTATGCACATCCAGATGGCTTGGAGGCCCTGAGCAGTGCAGGAACCTGGCACCTGATCCAGGGCCCTCAAAAGAAGGAGCAGAGGCTGCCTTTCTGAGCTGTTAAACCCATTTCAGCCATTCCCCCCCTCCTTCATCCCATTCAGGAACAGGCAGGTGTGGTTAACGGGATTTGGGCCTGTCCAGTCCCCAGGGAGCACAAACTCCCTGGGATCAGGAGGACCACTGTGCTCTCCCATGAGAGGAAAGAGTGCAGGGCTCTGGCTCTCCAGGCCTCAGCTGAGGGAGAGCAGAGACACTCCAGCAGGACCAGCTTGCAGTGCTGGAAGGAGCAGTCAAAATAGCTGAGCGTTGGACTTTTAGACGTACCTGGTCATGAAGGGGGGTCCCACAGGAACTGCAGCCCAAATCCAGGGGCTCGGCGCTGGTTGGGGGTGACACATTGCTCAGGGACTTGGTTTTTGCACAGAATTCAGGGTACTCTGAGGAGAAGCGCTCGTAACCCCCTGCAAGAAGAGAGGTGCGAAGCGTTATCCCAGGCTACGTTCCCAGCACTGCAGAACAGCATAGCCAGAGCTGATTGTGTCTCACCATGCCCTTTGCCACTAGATGATGCCACAGCGATGGAGAGTGTTCTCCTGCCCCAGGGTAACCGGCCAGGCTCCTGGCAGCAAGGGGGGGGAAATCCTCGAGGCCACACCACTCTCTTAGAGCAAGAGCTCGATAACGCTCTGGCTGGCCAAAGGCTCTGGTCCAGGGTTTAGACCCCTAACACACCATCAGCCAAAACCCCAGACCGAGGCCAAGGTTGTTCTCTAAGATGATGGAGAGAGGATTTGTTGCCAGCATCCTCTGACTTTAATGGGAAAAGCTGCTCTCTGGCCAAAGGCTTTCCAGTTCCCAGCTTTCAAAGACCCACCATCCTGTCACAAAGCACAGAGAGGCCTCCCACTTCCCCAGCCTCACCCTCCAGCCCAGAGCTCCCCAAAAAACAGGCCAGGGAAGCCCTAGCACCAGCCAGGTACAGTGAAGCTAACCCTACAGCAAAGCACCTCTCCAGAAAGAGGGATCGATCCACTGCCTCTCAAGGAGATGGGTGCAACCTGAACATGGAGGCGAGCGCCCTGTGAAAGAGCAACTTGCTCCTTTGACCTGCTGCCAGGGGGAGAAGCAAAGGTGACCTCAGATCTTCCTTATGGCAGGCGACACAAGAGCAAACCCCATCGACTTTCCAGCACAGGGAAACTGCAGGGTTGGCTGCCAAAAAGCACTGCTGGTGAGATTTCCTTCTCCCATTCAAATCAACAACCCTGACATCCTTGTCGACCTTGAGCTTTAAGACCTACAGAAATCAGGTATTTTACTATCACCACAGGAATCTACCTAGACCAAGCCCTGACTCCCAGGGTAGCTCCCGAACACTCACCCCGACTGCAGGACCCATGCCTGCAGACTTGGGCTTGCCAGAGCACACACAGCAGGACACATATTCCTTATCCAGCCTTGGCTCTGCAACTGCCCTGAACAAGGCTGGATGTTCAAGAGACCAGTGGATGCAAGCGCCTCCAGCAAAGCAAGCCAGGAACCCCCAGGCAGCAGGACACCAATATTGCCAACAGCCCAGTGGCCTTTAGGGTTTCCTCCCTCTACACAAGGAAGGGCTCTTAAAGCAGAAACACGCGTATGCATCACTGAATTTGCATCGTCCCTCCCACGTGAGCAGGACAGTTCGCAGAGGCTGCGTTTCCAGGGCCTGACATCCCTCTGCGGTCCTTTTGGAGCACCCAAAGTCAAGTGCCCATTGGACACCTTCGGGAGGTCTGATCTTAAAATCCCAGGATCTACCACATGCCACTCTGGCAGCCATCACACCATCCTGAGAGGGAGAAGCTGCTCAGGGTGATGTGCGGAAAAGAGATTCCTCCTTGGAAAGGCAAAGTGGCCCTTTCAAACAGAGATACTTCCCTCCAATGTATCCTATCGGATCTCATGCCCGTTCAACCAAGCGCCACATCCAGCAGCTCTGTCCAGTGGTGTGCAGATCCTGGCTACGTGTGCAGGCCCTGCCCAGCACAGGAACCACGCTGCGTGGGTGCCTATTGCCAAGGAAAACCGAGCCGGGATGTTTCACAGGGAAACTGGCAGCAGTCTGATCTGCACAAAACTGATCGGGGTCTTCAGCATGACCTGTACCCAACAAAATTGCACTTGGACAGGCAGAGTGCTGGGTTAGCATGGCTCTTGTGAAATCAGGGTGAGCTCAACGATTTGAGCAGCTCTGCGATAAGCGAGGAAGAAGTCTCTAGTGCCAAGACTGAGTCTCTAGGAGCCCATTCCTTAAAAAGGAGGGATCGGAAAACCCCAAACAACCTCCCCTGAGAGCCACAGGGGCACCAGAAGCCCCCAGCTGACAAAGGCCACCCTTGAAGCACAGCAGCGTTTCCTGCGTGCGTGGCTCCCAGCACCGCAGCAGCTGATGGTGAAGGACCCGAAAGCGTTTTCCCAAGCGAGCCCTTGCCGTGCAGGCGCTCCCGCAGCAGCGCATCGTATCGCATCCTTGGAACAGCTCCTGCTGTTTTTACTGTTTCTAGTAAAACAGAAGTGCTAGCTCCTCCATCTATCAAGCCTCTTTAATGGATTCGCTACTCCGCATACGCATCCTCACCCCTGCTGTAAGTAAACCAAGGAATAAATTAACTCTCAGGCTGTAAACAAAAAAGAAAAAAAACCCCACAGAGCTCATCCAAGAACCCCAGCTGAGCATCCCCCTCCCCTAGATCATCTCATGGCAATTCTCAGGACCAGCAGCTCCAGCTGCTCACAGCACCTCATGCAACGCACGCCGATGCCGAGACCCTGGCGGGGAGACGGCCCCGGCCGCTGCTCCGGTCGCAAAGCAAAGGCAAGAGGCATCCCGGGGGGTTCTGCCCACTCGGCGAAGGGACAGCGCCGTGACACCGGGTGCTCGGTCCCGCACAAACACCCGCTCTGCGCCGGGGTGCTGGGGACGCGCTCAGGCAAAGCGGGGCGGGGGCGGGATTCCCGCCGCCCCTTCCACCCGGAGCGGCCTGTGCCACGGGCTTCGCGCCTCGCCCCCCGGG
>VZTL01000291.1:0-19755 GCA_013400535.1 Scopus umbretta
AAGGAAAATTGAAAGTCTTTCTAGCAGCAGCTAGGAGTTATTTACTGTATAATTTTTCTCTCTATATATATATACAAAATTGACAAGAAAATGCATAAGGAAATATTCTATTTTATAGTACTTCGCTTATGAGACTGTGTTTATAGTCACATCTAAATGTTTCCAAAAGCTGCTGCTCAATGATGCTCATCTCTTCTGTTATCTTATTTCCATTGCAGTTCTCATCAGGACAAAATCTGATTTATTTCAGAAAGTGTTTCCATCAGGTCCAGGCAATGCTACATATTGATGGCAAGCTGCCATTGGCTTTTGCATGCTTTTTTTTTTTTCCCCTAATGCCTCAGTAGGCAGGGTGAGAATCTAAATTGAATGCAAACTGCTGCCTGCAGAGGAAAATAATGTTGCTTTTTCACCCTAGAGAAACTTGAGGATCTCTGCATTTCTTCTTTTTAGAAAAATCTGTGGAATATTTTTGCAGCTCGAACTTGGCCTCTGTTAAGGCGTGAGAATGTAAAATATTATCTATGGATTTATATATAGAGTTACAGGCTATAGCATAGTTTTCTTTGTTACAAAGATAATATAGCTGCAACAGAGAAGAAAAAAATTATGAATGATGTCACAATTAGTGACTCTGAGACCCTACCAGCAAACTGGCATTCTCTCCCCTGAGATGAAGATGCTGTTTTATTATTACCTTATGTATAATACTTAAATACATCAGGAAAAGTTGCAACTTAAAAAGCAGCACACAGAGAGCAAGATTACACTAGTAATCAAACACTTTAGTGAATGAATACAGAGAGTACTTGTAGTGGCCATGCCGTGATGTTTGAACAGTAATAGTAAGTGCTTTGCATGTTCTTAGGGTTGTTTACAGGTACATCTTGAAGTTCAGACTTTGTTTCTACACCATTCATATCAAGTCTAAAATGAGTGACACAGAAATTATAAAATATTGCTAAAATGATAATTGGATGGCTACAGAAACTTTTGCTACTGTGTTTTCATAGAAATATTACTGCAGCAATGTCTAAGAGGGAGATACTTTAATTGGTTGTTGTGAAAGGCTGTTTTGGGGTGCCCACAGGACTGCTAAGGATCACCAGTTCCTGTCTACCTGTGACATCAGAAGGGGAATAGTCTGAACTTGAGTCTGTAATGTCACTGTTACCATCTTGATCTTTAGTTTTCTTACTTGTCTTTTCCTGAAAGTATTTCTAGACGAATGTTTGGGTTTTTTTGTATCGGATATAATGCACTTACCTTACTGTGATAAAACCTCTTTCCAAGTTGTGCTCAGCTGAACTGGAAAGTTTTATCACACATACAAAATAATTCTTCTCTGCTTTCAGTTACAGATGATTTATAGGAAATTCTGGATCCCTCAGTATCTTCCTCAAATTTCAGTTATGTTTTATAGGAGGAAATAGTTTTCCTTGAAATCATTTTGCAAATATTAGTGATATACTTCATAGCAGTGTGGTATGTGCATACAGGGGTGGGTATATACTAGTACAATTCATAACAGTAGAATTATTACAGTTCATTCAGTACAGTTATTAAGAAATGACCTGCAAAAGGCCAAAAAGAGGTGGGAAACTCTCATCTCATTAAGATTATAAGCAGTTTGACTCCTCCTTATTTGGTTTGTTTTCTGCCACTAACAGGACAGAAGGATGCAGCGTTAATCTACTAATGCTGAATTCCTAAAGGAAACAGTAAAGAAAATCTAAACTTTCCCTCTTCCTCAAAGGTTCTTTTCTGCAGGAGGAACAAAGGCTTTATTTCTTTCCCTTACATGTTGCTTTTGCTCTGTAGGTATCTTTTTGGGACTTTCCGCCTTGGTGTGCTGATTTTAAACTTCCACTCTTTGTAAGTGGTCTGGGCAGAGTGCGTTTTTTGGGGTTTTTTTTTTTTTTTTTTTTTTTCTGCCTGCTTATTAACAACATGAAAATTCCCTTGGAAAGATTAGATTATCAAATTCACTTTTGTTGCAGTTTGGCAGAGATCTCGAGTAAGTATTAATCAGCAGAAAATACGGTTCCCTGAGGAGTCAGGATTGCAGGCGTGTACAAAGAAAATAGCTCTTAAAGATGATAGAGAATAGAACCGAAATTCCTGATGTTTGCTTTGGATACAATACCTTTGCTTTATCTGCTCAGCCTTCACACAGGTAATGTTAGGTGAGGCCTAATGGTGATTCCGGGTCTCTTTAGGTAAGGCAGGGGATTGGTATCTGCCACTCTGTCTGAGAGGAATTGCAAAGAAAGGTCATGCACTCTGGACAAATTGTTGCTGAATTGCTCCCATGTGTGTTAATAAAATTGTGACCCAGTAAAAACATTTCTGGCTCCTTATTTTCCTTCCTTTGGTTTTTAGGGCTGTCCACTTCAGTAATTTATTATCTTGTTTTCTAATTATAATGAAGATTTTCTTAGGGTTGCATAATGGCACAAAATCAGGCAGTTCTTGTATTAAGGCAGGCTAAAATATGTCATGTCCCTGTTTTTCAGTGCACATTGAAATAATGGGATAAACATTTCCTCCCCAACAGTGTATCAATGTATTTTGAGTAACTGCACAAGCACAGAACAAGGCGCTCGGATTTGTACTGACTTTTGGAAACTGAGAATAAATTTGTCTTTTCACATTAAAAAAATTTATCATTTAAAGGAAAGAGGCTGGGGTCAAGTCAGACGGTAAAAACAGTTGTCTGTGACTTTCTTTTTGCTCTAGATTGCTGGAAACTTTCTGAACTTCTTATTTGGGAATGCTTTTTGACTTGTACTCAGCTTTCATGGAAGTAGCCCATATTGAAAGAGACGTATTTAAAAAAAATTCATGGGAGTAAATGAAGCTATAAATCATATAAGGCTTAAAAAAGAGGGGGGTGGAAGGGAAGGTGAAGCAGAAATCCCCCTACATAGTTCTTAGTCCATGTCTTACTTCAACTTCATGATTCTCAGATGGCTAATTTTTTTGTTGTTGTTGTTCTATTCTTAGCACTGTTTTCTGAACAGGAGTTCAAAAAGATTTTTTTTTAATCTTTAATTTCTAAAAGGCCATGAGGCTGTAAGGCACCTTAGGAGAACATTGCCACTTAAATCTCAGCTGCAGGGAGAACTGACTTTAAAAGTGATTTTAATATTGATGAGCGCTTGTAATATCTGCTTGTTTTCAAGTGTATTGTTATATGTGGAAAAAATTATCCACTTTTTTCTTTTTCTTGCTCTTATTAGAGGGTTATATGAACTGACTCCATTGACAGCACTGTACATGAGCTCTTCCTTGTGAAAGTATCAGCGGTCCAGTAATGCAAAATGCTAGATTTGTTAAATCTGCACATCACCATTACTGGAGCTCATGCCCCTGTTGCCCTGCATAGATCTGCACAGATCCCGGCAACTGGGTAATGTCAAACTTGAAGATACTTGAGCTGTGTGTTTCTTGTTCTGTAAAGCACCCTGCTCACTAGTGCTGTCTCCTACCATTGACCCGTGAATTGTACGTAAATGGCAAGCAGTGCTGCTTTAGGGTTACGCTAGAAAGAACCTGCTGCTGACTCGTATGATGAAATTTCGTGTGATGAAATCTTGTTAATTCCTCTCCACTTCTTAATTTACTTGTTTTCTTGCTTTCCTACAAGTAAAAACAAAAGCAAAGTCCCCTCCTGTGCTTGAGCATGTGCCTTGCACCTCACACTTACCAAAAAAGTGTTTGGGTAGCTGGTGGATGGCCACCATCATTATAAAATCTTCATTCTTGAAAACTGAATTTTAGAGGCAGCAATGAAGTTTTGCCTTTTTCTTTAGAGCTTAATTTTTTTATATATGTATGTATGTATATATATATAAAAGTTGATTTTTAAAGCATAGCATTTTAGAATGTTGGATGCAGTCTGAGGTCTTCATCCTTCCTTAGGGCAGTCTCATAAGCCTTCCACAGTGCATCACGCTTTGATGTTCTGTGGCAGTTGGTAAAATTTTGAGAGCTTGTAGCCTGTGATTACTTTTCACCTTTTGGGGGGTTTTGGTTTGGTTTTGTTTTTTTTGGTGTGTTCTTGTTTTGTGTGCTTTGGTTTGTGTGGTTTTTTTTTGGTTTTTCATTTTTAAGTTTACAAACATCCTTGGGAAAAGGAATGCTGCTTCTGCCCCTTTGAAATTAGTTCAGATGAACTGATGGAAAATAAGTTTTGTAAAGCATAGGCTCCAGGACATGTGATAGGGATAGGATAGGATAGGATATGGAATGAAAACCTGTTGGAAGGAGATGACACATATGCCTGTTCCATATGTACAGGCAATGCAGAATTCTTACAAGAAATTAAATGTATTAATTCTTCCTGAATTTGGTTTTTGGAATTCTTTTGTAGCTGCAAAAGCTTTGTAGCAAAGAGTGATGTTATTTCTCTGTATCTTTAATGTTGTGGCTATCAGCAGCTTTTTCTACATCTGTGATAGACAGGCAGCTGCTCATGCAGGTAATGCAGAATGCAGCCTTACATACTTAAATTGTATTGCAGAAACCTCATTAGTTTCTCATCTGAGTGCTTTCAGGGTGCTGGTATTACTTCTAAAATCCTTTGAGACATGGGTCCTATTTTGTATCTGATCTTCCACCATTTCCTAAATATGCATGGCTGGAGTCATCTGCTGAATCATCAGCTATTGTTGACATTAAACACAAATATTAATGCAGAGGGCATTATTCATGGGCTAACCAGCCACTGACTTTCATTTATTGTCATCTGGAGTTTAATGAGGGAAATGTCCTGATGTTGCATAGTAACACATATCCAGTGCTGCTTCAGCTAGGGAAATCAGCATAGAGGCAAAGATCGTAGGTCTTAATTTAATGAGTTGGAAATGGTTGGCTTAAGTGAATAATATCATGCTTGTTTTAAGTTATTTAACTATTTTTATTGCATAAGTAATCACATTGCATATTTATGTGCATAAGAAATGTTATGTAGGAGCTAATTTCCACAGCAGACGAAATACTCTGTGTTGCTAAGAAAACAAAATATCTCTGCACAAACTCCATTTTTCAAAATGGAGAAATGCTCTCTCTTGAGGAAGGAATTGCGAAGAGGGAAACAATTCCACAGTGGAATCAGTAGTTAGAAAGACTCATTGTCAGCTAATCGAGTGAGAACTGGACCTCTGCTTCCCTGTAATGGCCTGACTGCTCTCATTTTGTTTTTCAGAACTGATAAACAAAACTGACTTGCTTAATCTCAGCGGAAAGACTCTTCTTGTGACAACAGGGTCAGCACCTGCTCTGATCAACCCTCCTGATGCTCTGCTCTGCCAGTATATCAACTTGCAGTTAATGAATGCAAAACCACAAGGTATGTAGGAAACTGATCTCTCCTTGTTTACGGGTGATTAAAGTTTTTTTTGTGATACAAGTTTTGGACACCATCGCTTACTGATCAAGGAGTACATATGCTTTTATTGGTAGATGGTGATTTTGTTTATTTTTTCCTTGTATTTGTTTTCTAATAAACATAATGTTTATATTTAGCTCTTCTTCCTCTTTTCATAAAAGAAAGGAGAGCTAGTTTGAGATAAAGGACAGCATTTAAATATGAGCCCTTCAGCATTGTTTTCCCATTTCTGACCATCAGCTCAACTGTGCAGCTTATTTTAAAAGGCTGAGTCTAAAACTGACCAAAAATGAAGGAGGAGCCAGCTCTTTACCAAGACATTGTAAACAGCCTGTGAAACATTCCTTAGTGTTATTTAAAAGCCAAATGAATTGTATTATTAACCCAATCTGGAGTATAATATGTGTATGTAATTCCATTTCACAGCTGCTAATCTTGCAACTTCTGCGCTGAAACCCCACGTTGGAACAGCTGTGTTGTTAGTAACTTGCTCTTAATCTCTGCCCCGGTATGAATCCTTTCCAGATTGTCCATGTGGAATCTTACTGACACTACTGGGAATCTACTTGGGCCAAAAATGTGTTTTTAACTGGGGATTTGATCATCAGAAGGTGCTTAGTGGACTAATGTAGTTTTTAGTGGTTTGTGTGTCCTGTTGAAATATTTCATGTTTCCTAGTCTCTAGGTTATCTGTTGACCCATGTAAAAAATTCTGCAAAGTTTTCTTTCATTTGTCAAGCTTATACTTCTGATTCTATAATTCATTAACTTATTTAGTGAATATCTGTAAGTAGGTTGGTATTGGTAATTACTCAGCACTGTGAAGAAATAGAGATGAAATGGAAGAAGAAATCCTAAATTTCAATTTACCAAGATAAATGAAGTAATATCATTCCTCACCAATAGTGATTCAACTCTATCTTGTTCAGAATGTCAGAAAGGAACAGTGGGAACTCTTCTAATGGAAAACCCTGTTGGTCAGAATGGACTAACATACCAAGGTCTTCTACATGAAACGGCAAAAGTTTTTGGGCTCAGAAGCAGGAGGCTAAAATTGTTCCTGGATGAAGCGCAAACTCAGGGTAAGCACAAACTTCTGGTTTGCTTGTCCAAAGATACTTGGAAACTTTTGTTGGGGAGCAGCTAGTGTAGCCTGAGATCTAGTTTAATTACTAAATGCACACTATTTACGCATTGGTTGCTAATTTTACCCAGTAATTCAATATTTATTTAATAAAGTCCTTTAGGCACACATATACGTTTAGAAATTCAAAGCTCTAATGCATTCCCGTCATGTAATGGCCAAGACAAGGTCTGTAAAAGTTTCTTCCTTTTGAAATAGAAAGGTCAGTCAGCCACGTAAACGGTAGTTACATGCTGCTGTGACTAAGCACAGAGAGTGAATCTCCTCCTAGAAGTGAGTGAGTCTAAAGTGTGAATATTTTAAGAACCTGTTCAAATTGTTCCTGTAACATTCATATTGTTGCAGATACTATTTTTTCCTTTCTTTTGGAGAATGGGAGTGGGTGGAAAAGAGTATTGGATCTATTTTAGACTTGTGTGAGTAGGTCAGACTTGGTAGGGTATTGCAGCTGCAATTCCTTCAGAATACCTGGGAAGTACGAAGCTTCATCACATAGTCGCTTATCTGAAATGTTAAAGATCCAAAACCACAGACAAATGGTGAGGCTTAGAAACAAAAATTTCTGAATCTTGAGAAAGATAAGACTAAAGATGTAGCCACCTGTAGTGCTAAAAAGTTGGACTTGAGAAGGATTTGGGACTTTATTTGACAAGAAGAATGGATTGGAAACTACATGGAAAAAAACCCAGATACTTATCTGTATTCAGGAAAATTCAACTCTTAAATGAAAAGATGTAAAGGATTTTGTCTCCAGTTCACCATAATGGCATGATTTACAAGGACTTAGGGAAGGGTACATGACACTTAACCTTAACTTTCTGCATGCTAGGTTACTTGTCCAGAAGTTAGACATCTTGTTTAAACTAATTACATAATCCCAGGATGAGGTGAATTTCCTTGGGAGGTGCCTGTCAGCTGATGTGGGGTAGAGGAGTAAAGCTCTCTAGTGTAGCTGGTTAAGACTGAGGTCACTTAGCTATCCACCTGGGTTGAACAGATTCAAGTTGGATAGATTAGAAACAGAGCAATTAAGGTGTGGGTTGTTTTGTTGTGGATTTTTGGTTGGTTTTTTTAATTTCTTGTGACATGAACCCTGTTTATTCAAAAGCCATTTTTGTAAGTAAAATGGATCTCACATGTTGATGAGACTTTCCAGTGATAGTTTGAGCTAATGCTAAGCATAATGTGCTGAATGGTGTTAAGAGAGAACTAGAGACTGTAGTGTTTAGAAACGGCACAAGATGTAAGAACCAAGTATATCAACCACCCTTCGTTTGCATAAACAAAAAATGTATTTATGTGTGAAATCTTGCTGACTAGGAATTTAGCCATTCAGGAGCAATTGATGTTTTACGTATTTCTTTTTTAGCTTCTGTCATTGTTACAGGGCAAAAGGGTTCACAGCAGCATATGAAATAGTTAAATAAGTATTGTAGAGAACTTTTGAGCTTTGAAAGAGGGAAGTAACTGACAAAACAGGAAAATTTGTACCCTATAAGTCTCAATTTAAGGAGTTTTTAAATGCCTTTACCTAAAAGGGAAATTGCTATAACATATTTATAGTATGAATTCTCCAGAATTATTTAAACTTTAAATGAAGTATATAAAGGGACAATTCAGGATGATGTGAAAGATCAGATTTAATAACTCTTCGAAGGCTAAAACAACCCATTTGGTCTTTTTGAGACTGAGAACGTAGAGAACTTGGTCCTGGAGGTGTATTTATGTAGCTAACACATGCCATATAGCTATGCTGCTGCTATCTCAGATTTAATTCTCACCATGCAGCTCTTTTAATAACCCTGTTTTATGGTGTAGACACTGAAATGTGCATATTTTATCTTCATATCTCTTTATATGATAAATAAGTGCTGCATATAAGAATGCCTCCGGAAAACATTAGTTCAATTAATGGTTACATGTATTGTTGCAACTTTGTAATCTACTTTTCATCTTTTTTCATCAATGTGTTTCAAGGTCCTACATTCAAAACAAAAAAAGTTCAGTCTCTTGAGTACATTTTTTATGGTTTATTCTTGTCCTGGCTTCAGCTGGGATAGAGTTAAGTTTCTTCCTAGTAGCTGGCATAGTGCTGTGGTTTGGATTTAGTATGAGAAAAACGCTGGTAACACACTGATGTTTTTAGTTGTTGCTAAGTAGTGCTTACACTAGTCAAGGACTTTTTAGCTTCTGCCAGCAAGAAGCTGGGAGGGGGCACAGGCAGGGCAGCTGACCCAAACTGGGCAAAGGGCTATTCCATGCCATACGGCGTCACGCTCAGTATAGAAACTGGGGGGAGTTGGCCAGGGGGCAGCGATCGCTGCTTGGGGACTGGCTGGGCATTGGCCAGGAGGTGGTGAGCAGTTGCATTGTGCATTGCTTGCTTTGTATATTAGTAATATTATTACTACTACTACTATTTTACTTTATTTCAATTATTAAACTGTTCTTATCTCAACCCATGAATTTTGTCACTTTTACTCTTCCAATTCTCTCCCCACCCCACCGTGGCAAGGGAGAGTGAGTGAGTGGCTGGCTAGGGTTAAACCACAACAATTCTAAAAATAAGCAATTATTTGCTGTTAACCTTTTGAAACGCTTGATGAAAATAACCTGTGAATTTGAAGGTTGCTGCCTGTTTTACAAAAAGAAAAAAAAATCACTTGGTGGAAAATGAGGTATTGGTTTCGAAAACATTATTTTTGTAAATGTTGTCAGGTACAAGCTGTTGGGCATCCAATTGTCTGTTGCACAAAAGCTTGCCAGCTTTTCAGAAACAAATGTGGTTTTCGCCCTGCCTTTGGAATATTGGAAAAACATTCTGTAAATAAATGTCAACATGGTGAGCAGTGCTTATTCATGAGATTGAAACACGCGTTACAGGTAGCTGATTGAGAGACACATTTGGGATGAAGGCAATACTTTTTAATGGGCTAACTTCAAAGCCTAACTTTGGAGAAGTTGACACAGAAAGGAGGATGTCCTTGCATTTTGTTGATAAAGCAAGTTTCCAATTTCTAAAAGTAATTACTGTGTTAAATACTGTTGAAAATAGTAGCTTCATGTAGTTCCTAATTTTTCAGGATTTTAAAAAAATAATGAAAAAAAGACTTTGAGACCAACTTTGTAGTTTGTTTGGCTGGTTCTGCAGACCAAAATAACTTTTCACATACTGATGTAACATTTTTATGGGAAGGGAAGGAAGGAAAGTTAATGAGGGAATAAAGCCCTAATTACTGAATTGGATTATACCTCCACTCTTTTAGGTCTGTAAATGGGTATTCAGCTGCTTAAAGCAGAGCGCTACACTGGAAGAGAACTCCTTAAAAACAATACCATCATGATCTGTAAGGGCTTCTTAATTCTTTAATTAATAGATGGCTTTTAAACTTCGATGCAGACTATATGTGCTCAGTCTAAAAATGAAATATTTTTCAAAAAAAGATGGGGACCTTAATGTTAGAAGGAGCGTGCATACTGTTACATGGAAACAGAACTCATTGCTGCCGTTTCTGGAATCAGTTTTCACTTGGACATCATGTTACTGAAAACTAAACTGCTTTTACATTATCTCCATGGATGCGCTTCACAGACTTGCCTCCCTCCAGCGCACACACTGCCTTGGTCGCTGTCAGCTGGAGGTGAGCCCAAGTTAGAGCAGCCTGAATATCAGACATCAGTCCTGTGATACAGTGCAGTACTCTACAAAATTGTTTCTACTGAAAAAACACCCAGCCATTCCAAATGTCATTCATCATGTAATCTGCCGTTTGTGCTAACGCTAGTGCCAAAAGTTTAAAATTATCTTTTATTTGCTTGTGTTGTCTATAGGTATTCTACTGTGCGGAGTAACGCTGTAACCCCCAATATGCTTTTGTTTTGGTTTCAGTGGATGTATTTGTGGTTACCACTTCGAAGTTTCTTAGTAAAGAGACCTGGTATACTTGTTATTCAGATTACTTTTGTTCCAAAGCTGTACCTCCTGGTATTCAAAACAATCTGCTCTGTTATTGGGGTAGTTTGCTACAGCTGATGGGTGCTGGGAAGCGTTGAGCTAGCAAGCATTTAACTTCTTGGGAAAAACACTCTGTAAGGGGGGCAAGAATAGTGAGAGACCTCCAGCTCCTACCAGCTTTGCACATGACTCCTTCTGTAGCCACAAAGTGAGATTACTCTGTGTTTGTGTTTCATAAATAATTATAAACCCTGAATCAGCCTGTCAGAAACATGCTATATCCTTAAAAGAGGTTTGTTGGTGAAACTTTATCCTATTACTATTCCAAACTCTGTGCATGCAGCTATAAAAAGACTGAAGGAATTGATCTAGTATGGTATGAAATTCTTCAGGTGTACTCTACCAGATTGCAACATTTGTTTTTCAGCACATACTATTACAATCCTGGCTTTATGTGTAGAATTCAAGTTAATGTATGCATGCCCTTATTCTTGTACTCCTTCACACATCCATTGTTTTATCTTCTGTCAGAGATGTGATACTAGAGGAGATGGATCTCTGCATGGCCATTCTTATATAATGTTTATAAGGGACTCTGGTTTTCAGTGCATTGTGTTGTATTGTTAATATTGGCTTCATTGCATTATAACTTTCTGAACTAGCTATTATTCTGGGTGGGTGTGAAGCTGGGAGCTCTGGGCTGACACAGGCTTTCAAAAAAATTCTGCTTTGTAACCCAGAACAGCATCTTCAACTCTTGCAGCGGCCATCCTAACGTGTGGTGACCCTTCCTTTAATGTCATGGGCATAACAGGAGGGAATTTTGAGTTGAGCAGTTTCTGTCCAAGTCCTGTTTTGATCAAACCAGTAGAACTGTCTGAATAAAGGAAAAAACCAAAACAAACACAGAAAAAAACAGCCAAACAAGTGTTGATAGTTTCACTTGTAAGCAAGAGCACTAACTGTGTTCTGTTTCTCTCTTGTTTTTTTGGTTCAGAGATCACAAAGGACATCTCCATGAAGAACTTGAACATGAAGACTGTGTATGTTTGTGTTATACCTACCACAGCTGAATGTTGAGAATTCCTTTTTTATGAGTGAAACCATGTAGACTCTTTTCCACAAAAAATGAAGTCAAATTAAATTAGTATGCTTTTAGATTAACATCCAAGTTGTGTATGGTACTTTTAACATCTCAGATTGCACACAGGATGTTTTCTACTGGTGCATGTCTAATATGCTGCTCTTTGGTTTCAAATACAATGTATTTTCATTATGTTATCTTATGATACCGTAAAAGCTGTTCAGAAAAACGTTAGAACTCCTTAACCTTGGATATCTATGCAGTAATTTGCCTGAAAGAAATGGGACTAGTACCTCAGCGATGCTGTTCCCTGCCTGTCCTTTATGCAGGGGGCATCTTTGATTTTCTAAACAATGGGTTACCTACAAGGCTCTATGATATCTGTACCATGTTATAACAGTGTGTGGCTGTTGATTTAAAATAATCCCTAACTGCAACACTTGGAACAATAAATTTGCTTCATCTCCAAACTCTTGTTTCCCTGAGTTCAGAGTACTTTGCTTCCTTACATTTTCTAAAGATGATAATGCTTGGCACACTGATATGGATCAGGAAAACCTAGAGAAACTTGAATTCCGAAAATGTCCATGCTGAATGCTAGTGACTGTATGGATTGTGATACTGTCAGGTTTGGGGGATTTTGTTTGATTAGGGTTTCTGGGGACGGTTTGAGATTTAAAAGCAGTTTCAGGTTGAAATTAGTGTTGGGTTTCTAGTTTTTATAATAGTCAATCCAATTTACCAAATGCTTTAGTGTTAACTTGTATATCTGTAGGCAAGTGAAACAGCAGGCAACCGTTTTTCAGTTTGAGGATGTCTTTTGGCTAGTTAAGTGTGCTTCAGTTTCTAGCTGAAGTTAAGTTTCACTGCATTTCAATAAAATTGTTTGTCAGCACTGAAACTTGCTATTGTATAGCAACTGAATGTGAGAAGGTACATGTGCATGCAGCTGCCCTCACTGCTGTGCCTTTGTTAGCTTCCTGAGAACAAGATTATGTGCGCTGCGAGCAAGAGTATTAACAGAGTAACATTTTGTGAGAATAACAAAGTCTTGCTTAGCATGTTTTTCCGTTGCGCTGTGTTTTTAAACTTCACACTATGAATATAAACAAAAGCTTGTTTGCGATAATGCTATATTAGTGGGAATAACTATAAAGATGTGTTCTGTGTAATTACTGTGCTGTAGTGGACCATACCAATATTGTAAGGACTCGTTTGAAGTAAATCAAGTCTCTGGTATTCAGCTTATGTAAAGTTATTTTTCTCATTATTAAAAATGTCAGTGCCAGAACCTACTGTATCACTGGCCTGTTCAGCTTAATGAGTATTGGACATTGCCCTCTACCTTTCCCTGTAAGTCAGCTTGCTTATCTTTTTGTTGACAGAGTGACATAGAAATCAAATTGGTACTGATTTTTTTTTTTGGTCACATTACAAATATCTAGATTATATCTTTTGCAAAGGTAAGATTGCTATTCCTAAGCTGAATAACTTTATTATTTATGGAGAATAAATGAAGATGGCAGATGATTGCAATCTAACCTCATTCTTAATGAGACAATCTAAGGGGACAATATTACTTGCATTTTTTAAAGAGTTATTTGGGATTTAGTATTTTGTGTGTGTAATTTTTTTCATTCTAAGGATGTTGGCTGGCCAAGTTCTATGGAAGGACTCGACTGTTTTTTATATATGTATGCTTTCCAGTGACTTAAAAGCCCAACCAAGATTTATGAATTCATTCTGAGTTACAGACAGAAAAAGATGATCTTCAACAGAACCTTTTTTCTTTTTCAAGTATATTTATAGCTGTTTAATGTAAAAAATAATCTGTTCTTAAGAGAAGAAATACTTCTTGTGACCTTAGTCCAATAATCTCATACTTCATAGGTAAAGTTGAATTGGATTTCCTGGATTTTCTTTGAGTAAATGACTGCTTTATGCTGAAAATTAAAACTGGTGTTTCCTTTCATCGAATCATAAAGGTTGGAAAAGACCTCTGAGATCATCTAGTCCAACCGTCAACCCAAAACACCATGTCTACTAAACCATGTCCTGGAGTGCCACATCCACAAGTTTTTTTTGAACACCTCCAGGGATGGTGACTCCACCACCTCCCTGGGCAGCCTATTCTAATGCCAATTTGATTTTATACATGAGCTTTCTCTGTGAAGATGTTGTGAAGAATAGCACTGCCTGTGATGCACTGTTAAAATAAGTGAAGGCATGCTGATAAAACTTACTGTCAGAGGTAAAGGACTTAAATTATTTACTCACGGGAAAGGGGTGAAGGAAAAATATTGCTGATAATTCTCTGTGTGTCCCCTAGTTCTTCAGGACCTATGCAAAGGCAATAGGCTTGAAGACAAAGGTAGCAAAGACAGCACTTTATTTCTGTAGACCTGAAATTAGTCTAGTTAGTTTGTGCGTGAGGCTGCATGAAGGTTGCTGTATTAGCATAACTACTCATTACCTGCTTCTCAGAGAGTATTTATGGAATAATAGAGTTTATACCATACTCTGAAGAGCCACCTAAAACCAGAGGGAGGCAAGCCATTATTTCAAGGAAAGGAGATGATGATAGACTACAAACTGGATGTGAAGCATAGTGGTTTTTTCATCCTGTTTCACCACAAGTTCATGTGGAAATGGGAAGCTGGAAGAATGCTTTCATGTGAGTTTCCAGTCTTACCACAAAAAATGAGACAAAATATGGCCAAAAAGATAATGGAATGTTGAACTGCTTTTACAGGGTCTCCACAGTGAGGGTAGTGTGCACCTGTAATATAACACTTTAGTTACATGGTACCACGCTGTGGTGGGTTGACCCTGGCTGGGTGCCAGGGACCCACTAAGCTGCTCTGTCACTCCCCTTCTCAACTGGATGGGAGAGAAAATACAATGAAAAGCTCACTCAACGATTACACTCATGGGCAAAACAGACTCAACTTGGGGAAAATCAGTTTAATTTATTACCAGTCAAATCAGAGTAGGGTAATGAGAAATAAAAACTAAATCTTAAAACACCTTCCTCCTACCCCTCCCTTCTTCCTGGGCTCAACTTTGCTCCCAATTTTCTCTACCTTCTCCCCCCAAGCAGCACAGGGGGACGGGGAATGGGGATTGTGGTCAATTGATCACAGGTTGTCTCTGCTGCTCCTTCCTCCTCAGAGGGAGGAGGACTCACACTCTTCCCCTGCTCCAGTGTGGGATCTCTCCCACAGGAGACAGTTCTCCACAAACTTCTCCAACACAAGTCCTTCCCACGGGCTACAGTTTTTCATGAACTGCTCCAGCATGTGTCCCTTCCATGGGGTGCAGTCCTTCAGGAGCAGACTGCTCCAGNACAATGCACACACTTTGAATAGCGTAAGAAAGTTGCTTGCCACTTGCTCTTGGTATATGAACAGAGAATGGTGAAAGTCTTGTTCCAAGTGGCAATGCGGCACAAAGGATTATCTTTCAAAGAAATGCAAAACTCTTCCTTGTCAAGGAGTATGTTCAGGTAGCCCTAAATCTGTCTTCAGAGAAGTTGACCCAAGAAAACCTTCAGCAAGATCTGTTTTTTTTCCAAATGAGGCTTGAGCTTAAAAATCACAGAAAAATGACCTTTAAAGTAGATGTACTCTGTAGGGTATGCAGTGTAAACTACTACATTAAAGCTGTTGTCTCTCTGTGTAGCTTAATTGTGCTTTTTTCCTAAGATATTGATTCTTTAAAGTGAAGTGGGTGTCTATGGGCACAAAGTTACCTGTTTCTTTCCAGGATTACAGACTTCATTTCCAGGGGCAGAAATAGCGTGTGGTGCTTGCTTGTGTTTCCCTCGCCCTCCTTCACCTCAGTCTCCTTTCTTCACTGCACGCACTTTTCATGCTTCCTTTTTCCTTCTTCCTTGTCCTTTTTCTATTGTGGTGGGGTTTTTGTTGTTGTTGTTGTTAGTTTAGTTGGCTGGTTTTTTACCTTGTTGCTTTTAGATTCTGACCTGTGGCCTTCTGTCCACATCCACATACTCCTTGTGGGTTTTGATGGCTGGAACAGAAACCGAGGTGTGCCCTCACACTGATCATATCACAAGGGTGGAAATGCCCATAAATACTATTTCTGTAGGATTGGTTAAAGCTGTCAGAGGGGAAAATTCAATGTGCATAGGACAGGTAATGGAAAAATGAAACCAGAGTTTATCAGAGGACATTGCTGAAAATGCTTCTGGGTCACTGACTTTACATCAACCTTACATAAGTAGTATGTAATTTAAAAAAAAAATGTGCAGAATTATAGTTTAATTTTACTTTCAGCTGCCACTCTGTTAGTTGGCTATGATCTCTTATCTTTAAAACATACTGATGGTGAACATTAGGAACATGTTGTGGCCCGTTTGGGTGAACTTGTGCTTTTTCTACCTTTCTTTTCCACATCTATTTTTGGTATTATTATTATGGATAATATCTAATAATTGCTTGAGAGAATTTGCGTCATGGGATCTTGAAGTGGGAAAAGTTTCCTACTCATTTTTTTTTTTTTATTGCGTCTTTCTAATGCAATTCTGTAACCTCATCTAGGGTGGGCTAATAATAGCATCTTGGCTTGATGTGATACTCTTCAGGATTTATATACTTCCCTCTTAAAGAGCTTGTTATACAAATTAGGTCCTGGCCCACTATTGCCTCTCCCTGCATAGAGAAAAACAGTACCTAGGTGCACTCACAGAACTGTGTAACGCCATCTATTGTACTCTGTAGGAGTTTGTATCCTTGAATTCTGATGCAGTCTGCTGACCTTCCACTGCTGCCTTTCACCTGACAGTGATAGAGCACTCTCCATTTTGAACTTACTAAAATGTGTGCAGCATCCAGTGATCTGCAAGAGTTGGACTCTGCTGAACCAGCTTTTTGCTGTCGGGGAGCTGTAGGCACTGATACAAAATAGATCTGTTGTTATAGCTGTATCCAGATTGTGGTGCTGTGGTTTAAAAAAGAAAAATGGAAACATCCTTTCCCCCATGCCCTCACGCATGGCTGTTCCCCCTTCCTGCATTGCTCTCTTTGTCTCAAAAAACACCCCCTTGAATCTGTGGAGGCTGGTTTGGGCTGAAAGTTCAAAGCTCAATTTGCTATCTGCCCCACTTCTACCAAATAGGAATTCACAGGCTGATCCTAATTGGCACCCTTGAAAACGTATTTACCAAAAGGGCCTGGCATTGACAGAGACTGGTGACAGGATGACAAAAAGCTGTGTGGACAGTTAGCAACAGGGCTGTTCGTTCCCTGTCGGTCCAGTTTTCATCTTTCCTCAGAATAAATCAATGTAGCGGTGGGTCAGGCTAACTATATACCGTAGTAATTGTATTTCTTTTTTTCAGCTGAATATACAACAGATAAAACCTTGCATTTCTGTTTTGCTTTCATGCAGTAAAAAAAAGAGTGACTGCTGGTATCCTTCTGCAAGTAACTTGCTTCCAGAGAGAAAAATGGTTTTAAGGAGAGAAAAATTAGTTTCTCCTCATCCTGTTGTAAGTTGAATAGCAGGCGCTTTTGCAACTCAGAATCTCTCTGTTTTTCTGCTGGCAAAGGTGGAGTCTGGGTATCCTTGTCATTACTGGTTAAGCACGAAGCAATTATTCAGTATGTCAAGTCATTTCTTTGTTCTTTATCTGATTTCTTATGGGATAGACTTGACACTGATTAAACCAATTGAAAACATAATGTATGCAACTGTGTAACAAAAGGTGAACTTCAAAATAGGCTCAAATGGTTTCCTTTAGCATCTTTCTTTCAAAGATCAAACAAAAGAGTGAGCAGCACAGTATCGTCCACGCACGGAAGCAGCTTTACAGTACGAACGCTATTTGCTGAGTTAATTTTACTCTTGCTGTCCTGTGAGTGGTGGTTAACTGAGGTTGGGGGGAGGGTGTGTCTTCAATTATCTAATGTTTTCCCCAGTTAAAATGTTTATGTAACCAATGTAATTATAGCTTTTATGTAATTGGTGGGGAAAAAAGGTTCCTATTTCAGTATGTCTGGGTATTTCAGTTAATTTCCAGTCTCCATACAAAGTTCTAATTAGGGGTCACAAAGCTCCTCGGAAGACTTCTAAAATTTCTTGTAGATGCAATTAGAATAAAATTGTCCCTAAATATATTTACATTTTTTTAAGACTTTCTTGGCTCAGAGATGAGGGATTTCCGTATACATTATCCCAACTTTGCAATCTGTTCCAGTTCTCTTTAGTGTTCAAAACAGTGCAGTCAAAATCTTCCAAATAAGCAAAATGCACCCTGGCACTTCCTATTTGCGATATTTGATTGAGTATGACAACCCGACATCTGTGCATAAGGTAGTTCTGTAGAATGTCATTTATAGTATCCCTAAAGGACAAATTGCCTTTACTTTGCAAGTCCGCAATTTTGCAAAGGTGAAGACTATCAAAATTTAGAGATAGAGCATGTGTTGTGTGATTAATAGCGCAGGCAAACCCCAAAATCATGGGATCTTTGGGACTTACATTGCTTATGGATCTCATATGTCAGGCATTGCAAGTGGGAGGAGGAGAAGATAGAAGCAGCGTGGCAGACTTAATTTAGGAGATCTTACACTGCAAGTCTTGCTTATGGACATGATACAGTCTAAAGAAGAATGAAGGATTCTGAATATTCCTGAGGATAAGTGGATGTCTGTAAGATGAAAAAGAAATGTTGCTTACCATGTCAACTGAAAAAGCCAAAAAACAGGCTTATGCTCTTAAAAACCAAGAACTTTACAGTAAGGGGAGTTGCAATGGATTAGTAATTAAACAAGAACTAATAATTTTATACTCTTGTCAAACAACACAAGTACCAAAAAAGCAAGTACTGGGCTGTATAAACAAGACTATCTGTAAGATGATAAAGTAATCTTTCCAGTCAAGTACTGATAGGGCTTCTACTGGAGCACTGTGTCCAATTTTGAGAACCATGCTATGAGGAAGATGTTGACCATTTGGAGGGAAGCCAGTGAGGAGAAGCAAGAATAAGGTCTGGGAAATGTGACCTGCAGGGAAAGACTGAAAGAATTGGTGTGTTTAGTCTACAGCAGAGAAGACTGAGGGTGAGATGTGATAAGTCTTCCAATAAATAAATAGTAATTTTATTACTATATAGTAATTAAAATACTATAGTATTTAACATATAAAATAGTAATTGGAAAGAAAATAGTAATGAACTAGTTTTCAAGAGGCTTGCAGTTAAATTGGATGGGAATTTAGGCCACACATGAGAAGAAGCCTTCTGATACGAATAATGTGCCTCTGGAATAAGTGGCCTTGGAAGGTGACAGGATTTTCATCGAGGGTGGGTTTAAGAAGAGATTATGAAAGGGTCCCCAAGGAATATCTTGGATACAGATTGTTCTTCCTGGAGCTGAGAGTAGACTGAAAACCTCTCAGAGTCTTTTCTGACTCATTTTTTACATTCATTTTGTCACCTAAGGAAAAGATGAGTTTTCAAAAAAAATCTTGACAAATTGCAGCCTGTCATTAGCTAATCTATGAAAAATACTGTGGAAAGAAGAAAATAAACTGTTTGTTAGTTCTAAGGTATGTTTTCTATTCAGATGTCTATAACAATGTGTCCATCATTCTGATGTCTGAACACCTCTAATGGCACCTTGAATGCTTTTACTGCGCTCTATTTTATTTTATATTTAACTGTATTCTAATGTCACCTGAAAGAAGCATGCCAGCACAAATGGTGCTTAGGTGAGTCAGACCTGCATTTGAATATACATAGTAGGCTATTCTGTATGTGGTTTATCAGCTATTATATGTACAGGCCAGATGCATTAGCAGATTTTGCTGGCAATTATTTGGGTACCTTCAAGAATCTGTCATTCACCTCATGTTAAACAACTAGCATCTAACTGAAATGATCAGGTCTGTCAGAGGAATGAAAGTGACTGTATTAAAGGCACAGAAAGGGGATTTAAAAAAACAACACAAGTTATATTTATCTATGTGCATGATGGCTACTTGCCCCAAACGGCAACGGAGAGGACAAACTCAAACTGGAATATTTAGTGTATACTGCAAATCATTGGATGATACTATTAGTCTTGTGGACTTGAGAAGAGCTTACTCCTGATCTTAATTCTCCGAATGAATCAGCACAGAAAATTGTCTTGGGTTCCTTTATCCTTTTTTTTTTTTTT
>VZTL01000291.1:19802-45218 GCA_013400535.1 Scopus umbretta
TTTGTTTTTTTAAATGTCTTTCTCAGCTGTGTTGTCCTCCTCTCAGTGGTATAAACTTACAGTTCAAAACTAACAAAGCAGATTAACTGGTAAAGTGCCACAGAAGTTTCTATTTTCCCCACCCTAAAATTGAAGTAAGGAAAAATTGAGTATCTCTTTGAAGAAAAAAGTAAAAAAGTAGCCGTGTAATGTCTCTTACACAATGATTATGCGAGGATGTAATCACTGATGATGGCATGGTATCAGAGCATCTATATTTGTGATGTTTCGAGTGTATTGATGGTCAACATCACAGGATTAGTATTCTTCTCTAACATATGTCCAGTGCTAGACTTTCTGCATTTTATGATATGGAGTTCTGAATCTCAATTTTACAGAAGGCCTTGAATGTCTTCCATTCTATGGCTGAGTACAGCCACTGCCCTGTGAATCTGTGCTTTCAGTTTTTACCACTTCTGTACATTAGCCAAAAAACAGTGGCTATTTCAGGCTATACATAATCCAAATAGATGTATTCCTTTCCCTAAGGAAAATAGCAAAGAACCAGTAACATTCATCATTGAAAAATGGAAAAAATCTACAAAAAGGTACTACGAATGTAGACTTAATGGTCTGTGTCCAAATGACATTTTTCTGATGGTATCATGAAATACAAAATATAAACACAAAAGGCATACCATGAAGGATGACAGCAATCTTATCAAAACTGAGTTTGACAAAATTGTGAAATATTTACCACTGACCTCTATTATTGTGTAAAATACTGTTTTCAGCTGGTCTCTTAGTGGATGCACACGCCTGTAATTAGAGTAGTTTTCTTACAAGATGTAATAACCTGAATTTGCACAGCCAGACACTAAGGACCCCAAAGCATTGCTTCCCTTTTCCATATTTCTCTGTGATGGTACCCTGTACGTTGCAACATTGTTCTTTGACTGTGAGCTTGTTTTGGCAACTGGCTGCACAGCGGTTTTTTGTTCCTGCCCTTCTATTCTAGTTTCTTGTCTATGGACTCAAGGGGTTATTCGACTCAAAGCTATGTTTCTTAAGCAGGACTTGTCTCTGTGCTGAACCTGAAAGGCACGAACATGGTGACTGCTACCAGGGGGTCCAGTCTTAACATAATTTTTTTTCCCCATCACTGGCATACTTTGAACTTCTTAAGAACAGTAGTCATGTTACTTTGCTGTTTTCCAAAACGACATTTTGCAGCTGACAGTTCAATAATGTTTATTTATCTTTTAAAATACTAAGGATCTCTTTGAAGACTTGGCTCTTGGTGTGTCCTGGGTTAATTCCTACTTGCAGATTGCATTTGTGATGTGCATGAGTTGCTAAATGAAACTGTGACTTTACTCATTAATTACATCATGCATAATTGACATGAACAGTGAAGTCATTGAAGGGAAAAATAAAAATCCAAACCCATGATTTATTTTAAGATGAAGAAATATGCTGATTATTTTGTAGGTTTGCATTTTCAGAAGTTGATACATTAACTTGAAGCCTGAGAGTCTTGTCCTGCTTTCTGCTTAGTTCAGTAGCAAAATATCAGCTCTGTCTGCTATATTCCTCCCAAAGCTGCCATTCAGAGCCTGAAACCAAATTAATCTTTGTTGTATGATGTCAAAACAAAAATAGAGAAACTGACCCAGGAGTCACTAGCAGCAAGTTAATTCTTAAATAGTTCCTATTATAATAGGAGGGAGGAAGAGAAAAGGAAGGAAGTAGGAACAAAGTGAAAGATTTTCATGCAATTGTATATAAGGAAGAGAGAGAGCAGACAAGGGGACAGAAACACAGAGGGCATGTGGTCTTTATTGCAAGATTGTCTCCTTAAGCAGATGAGTTTAGGGTGTTGAGAGTTGCAAGAGGCCAAAGTAATTTACATGGGACAGTAAGATCAAACAGGTTTTGTACACCTTTGTAATAATATGCCTAAAATATTTCCAATTTAAAACTATTTTTACATGGAATAAGAATAACTAAAAAAATGTATCATTCTCTTCAAAACAGTTATTAAAATATTTTTGCGTTGTAGCTAGCGGTTTTGTGTTATGGGTGTCTCAGCATTTTCCTGTATTATTATTACACTGGATTATTGTATTACACTGGATATCAGCAGTAGAAGACAGTTACAGTGGGGTTTCTTTTTTTGGGAGGGTGGGTGGAGGTTGGTAATATGAAAATCTTAATCTTATGGTAATCTTAACAAAACAAAGCAAATGAATCCCATTTTTGGTGTCTAAACAAAGTGCAGAGCTGCAGGGTAAACAGAGTTTTTTATCTGCTCATGTCTCTTATTACAATACTCCAGAACTGGTTCAGAATTTTTTCCAGCCTTGTTGAACATATCCCCTAACTTGGAAAGACTTTCTCAGAGCAGTACCTATGTTCACATAAACATGTTAATTTGATTTATAAAATGCAGATGTTTAGCATGTATGTCAGCAATGAAAGTTTATCTATGACCCTGGTTGTTTCAGAAAGGAATTGCTTTCCCCGTGCCAGAATTCAGGACCCAATGAAATCACAGTGTGAATGTGGTGATATCAGTTAGTGTCAGTAATAGTTGAAGTAGACATCTGAGCACAATTTTATTGCATAAAGTGTAGTTGTTCTTATTTAATCTTGATTTCAGCACCATAAAACTTGCAACCAAGACTCAGACATCCCTGCTGACCATTAAAAATAATGATGAAACTAGAGGGAGACAAAGCCTACCATTACAGAATATAGACATCATTTCAAACTAGAACTCAACTATTTTTTGCTTCTAAAATAAAGATCCTAGTTCCTGTCTTTCAAAAATAAAGCTGTACCATGTTCTCTGAAGACCAGCTAGTCTGACCAACTGTTGCTTTTAAGGAATTCAAGGGATGTTACATAGAAGAGCCTCTTGCAGGATGCACTGCTGGAGCACTGGTGGGTGATCACAGGTCTTCCGTATTATGCTGAGGAAGACGAGGCAGTTTCTGAAGCAGACAAATCTTCATCTGTTAGTGGTTTTCCAAAGAAAGTTAAAGTGGCACTTTGTATTTTTTCTGAGCTTAGTAGAAAGCCCATGCACGTGTGGAAGAATTGCTGTCTGCTTTCAGTAAGATGCTCCACTTAATCAGCAGACTGTTGAATTTTGCATTAAATCTAGCTTTCAGATAGACTTAATGTCATGGTTAAATGGCTAATACTAAAACCATAGAAAAGCTGCATAGTGTTATATTAGAATCACAGATCATTATTAAGGTTGGAAAAGACCTCTGAGATCATCTAGTCCACTGTCAACCCAACACCACCATACCTACTAAACCATACCCTGAAGTGCCACATCTACACAGTTTTTGAACACCTCCAGGGATGGTGACTCCACCACCTCCCTGGGTAGCCTGTTCCAATGCCTCACCACTCTTTCAGTAAAGAAAATTTTTCGTAATATCCAATGTAAGCCTCCCCAGTGCAACTTGAGGCCATTTGCTCTTGTCCTGTCACTAGTTACTTGGGCAAAGAGACCAGCATCCTCCTCATTACAACCTCCTTTCAGGAAGTTGTAGAGAGTGATAAGGTCTCCCCTCAGCCTCCTCTTCTCTAGACTAAACAACCCCAGTTCCCTCAGCCGCTCCTCATAAGGCTTGTTCTCCAGACCCTTCACCAACTTCATTGCCTTTCTCTGGACACGCTCCAGCATATCAATTCTGAGGTGGCAAAAACAGAGAACGTGATACAAAGGGGTGCATCTGGGAGAACAAATTTTTGTAGCTGTTGGTTAGACATACATAACTTGACCAGGAGTTTATACTTTGGAAATCAGGAGTTCCATAATAATGCAACACAATACAATAACATGTACAAACAAAAACAGTGTACAAGTGGAGATACAGGTTTAATCAAGGAAAGTGAATATTTACACCAAAATAAAAATATTTTAAAGTTTAATTGGTGAAGGTCTTAAGGTTTTAAGGTCAATAGTAAATTAGTAAGGATTTGAGATGAGAACTGTGGTTGCTGATATGTGTGCACCTGTCTGAGTATCATTTATGGTTTTCTGTTGAATAGACTATTTTTCCTAATATAACAATGATATTAAAAATCACTTTGCACAGCTCATCTATATCTACCGTTTTGAGCACTAACAGCATAACATCCTTCATCCTCCCATTCTTTGGGTACAGCTTTTTGGTAAAGAAAACCTAGATCTGCTATGCCTCTAACAGTTGAGGCTGAAACTTAGTCCAGGAGTTCTCAGCAGAGCAGAGCTGAATTAATGAAATAACTTTTTTACATCTCAAGTATAATATCTAAGTTTCTGACCTTGAAACTTCTAAGAAATATCAAACTAAATATGAATTTTTTCAACTCCGTACACTGTTGTCTCTATTTCACAAATGGATAACCCGAAGCAGCTCTTACCACTGTCTTCCTTGTAGGGATGGTGAATTGGTTCAGCATGGTACGCAAGATCTTGAACTGCCATGTTCTTCATTGCTACACAAGAACGGGAAATAAAGCATAGAATAAAGTATGTTCTATTTTTGTCTTGCTTATGTATTGCTGGAAGTATGGGAATTTGTTCTACCCTTAGGATCTCTTCATTTTCATGGAATTTGCTTTCACCTGTGGCTAGTAAGAGGATCAAGGTCTAACATTAAAATGAGATATAAACAACGGAAAAGAGAAAGTGAGCTGTAGGATGAAAGTGTCATCATGGGCTTTCTGGGGCGCTCAAGCTTGTATGCAAATCCTGAAACTGAAAGGGGTGGCAGGGCTGGGTTTTTCTTTCCCCTTCTTCACCTCTTTCTGTCTGCTCCCTCCCATTTGCTCAACTGTAAAATGCAACAATATTTCACAATCACTTTGACAAAAATTGGTTCATGGAAACATTTGCATAGTCTTTGTTCATTCCTGTGCAAAACATGATTTATTGAAGGATGTAGCTTGACGAGGTAGCATCTGAATATATGAGCACCACTTTTCCACAAGAAATGAGGGTTTACTTGTCTTTACCCACTTAAAAGTTGAGTCATTTCCTATAAATACACTGAACATAATGAGGATTTATGCATGAAACAGTCTGTACCAGCGTTTTAAGAACCAATTTTGTATTTTATTTTTTTTTTGTACACTTGAAATACATGCCAGGCTAATCTTAGAATGCCTTTTAAAGCTTAGCAAGGTCAAATAAGTGCTTTGTGCAATTACACACGTAAGTTGTATTTAACTTTTCATTAACTTTTCAGTGTGCTAAAAAATATGAATAATTCATTTCCCTTCTGTTTTTATGTAACCATATGATAAATGAATAGGAGAGGGGGAAAAAAGAGGAGAGACTGGTGAAGCTTTGTCATGTATGCCTACCACTGTGAAACCACTACAACTGCCAACTCAAAGAGCATGCCACTGTATAGCTTCATTTTTATTCAAATCCCAGTAAGTTATATAATTAAAAGAATATTAATCTGTACTAAGTACATCTACTCAAACACCTCCTTATAATTGTAGAACTTTGCAATAATTACTGCTTTAGTATAGACTTTCTGATTAATACATGCCATTGCAGTTCATTAAAAGTAAGTAATGTGCAGACATAGTCTGTGAGAATTTTTAAGGAATGGATGAATATTTGCTGGTATCTTTTTGCTGTGCTATGAAAGACGGTTGCTTTTCCTTTATGAGTTTACTTTTGCTTATATAATAAAACAACCTTTTTTCAAATATTGCATCTTCATACCTAGGTTTTCAGTTTTGCCAGTTGTTGGAGACTAAATGAAAAAACAACTAATGAACATCGGTGTACCCAAGAAATAAACCCAAGACATTAGAAAACTTACAGAGGAAACAGTGATAACTTAATTTATAAGACCTAGCCCTGCCTGCCTCCTCCTGCCGTTAACAGAACAGTACATCTTTGGTACCTCCATTCTGTGCCAATACCTCGTTCCTTTCTTCATCAACAGAGAAAGGAAGGAAACAATTTGGAGTAACCAGAGGTATTAGGGAGAAAATCTTGGTGCTCATCCCAACCTGTTCATTCCTGGAGAAAACAATTAATTGAATTGCAAACAGGAGGATTTCTGAAAGACTCAGGGACTTTTTAGTCTTACCAGTCATCCCAGAACTGTTTTAGCAAGCCATCACGGAAGGACTGGCAGACCACCCACCAAACGTTATTCTAGCTTTTGTTTTCTGACATACCCCAGTTCATTCCTGCTGCTGAGATCCAAGCTTTCTAGGCATAATTAGGACAGCTAGCTGTGTGTAGTAACCTTTTTTAGTTGCCACGCTCAGGAAATACAGTACGTTAGAATTTTTTTTTCTTCTGCTCTTCAGTCAGAAAATTGTTTTTTTTAGTGAGATATATACATTGTAATGTAATATATGAAAGTAATATTTGCCTCATTAGGTGGTGTTTGTAAATGAGGATAGAATATGCATCAGCCTAGAAGCAATAGCAGACTAGTAGCAAAATACCATCTGCGTAGGCGTTGCAGAGAAACCTAAATGATGCAAATTCCATCTTAAGAGAGTAATACTTCTCCCCGTGACTTGTTTGTGTTAGAATATCATGTACATGTAAGAAAAAGTTTAAACCATCTCTAAGAGGTAATTGAATCTTAAAAATTGAGGGAGTGGGTGTCCGGGTGTGATATTTTTGGGCAACATATCAGTATTCTGTGACAAACACTATCCCCAAGGTAGTTTTGATCCAATTATCACCAGAAAATGCTAGAGATAAGGTAATATTTCCAGGATCAGTAAGTCTGGAGAAACTCAGGTCGCTCTAGAAAAGCTTTTTAAAACAAAATTAATCCCTATGTTGATTCATGATTAATTAAAAGTTGTGTAGAAAGTTAGATTGAGAGATACTGTGGTTTGGATGCTCTTTGTCAGTAAATTGTTGTTGTTGATAAAGATCAGGTTTAAAATTTTAAATTACAATTTTCATAGCAATAAGAATAAAAAAGAAGTTTCAAGAAATCTGTTCAATCAGGGTGGTGGCAGAGAGACTAATTTCATTCATCTGTATGGGACACAGAAGAGTTGAGGCTGGAAGGCACCTCCAGCTTCCCTGCTCAAAGCATGTTCAACTACAGCAGGCTACCCAGGACTGTGTTCAGTTGGGTTTTGAGTATCTCAAAGGATGGAGAGTCCACAACTTCTCTGGGCAGTCTCTGTGACTGTTTGATCACTCTCTCAGTAAAAAAAGGTAGGGTTTTGGTTTTGGGTTTTTTTATGTTCAGATGAAATTTCCTGGAATTTGGTTTGTGCCTATTGTCTCTTGTCCTGTCCCTGGGCACCACTGAGAAAATCCGGGCTCAATCTTCTTTATTCTCTACCACTGGGAATTTAACCACATGAATAAAATCCCCCTGAGCCTTTTCTCCAGGCTGAACAGTCCCAGCGCTCTCAGCCTCTCCTCATATGACAGATGCTCCAGCCCCCTAAACCTCTCCCTGGTCCCTTACTGAACTTGCTCCCATAAGTCCACGCCTCTCTTGTACTGGGAGCCCACCAGCACTGGACCCTGCACTCTAGATGTGTCTCACCACTGCTGAGCCTGGAGGATGGATCAGCTCCCTCAACCTGCTGGCAATGCTCTGCCTAGTGCAGCCCAGAAGGCTGTTTGTCTTTTTTGCCATAAATACAGAACCTTTTTAGATATTTTTTACTTTCCTCTCTTGTCTGGGGCAATCAGTTGACACTATAAATTTATGGTAATGCAAATAAAATCAGAATTTATTGACTGAGAAAAAAATACAAGTCATTTTAAACTGGGAGTAATTTTTTACTGAAAAGTTCCAGATCAATATAAATCAGTATGCTGCTGAAATGCCACAAGAAAACAAAAAGCTGAATGAAAAAATAGAAAAAGGGCTTGTACTTTTTCCATCTGTAGTGTATGCCATGTCCGCATTTTTTTCTTGCTGCTGTTTCCACTCATCAATAGAATACATGTGCAAGATCGTTAGACAGATATATGGATTTAATTATAAAACAATATAAGAGATTAATCCTATTAAAGTGCCTAATTTAGGTGTGTAGTCACCTTAAATTCCTCTCCAGATAATGGAGAGATGCAAATGGTGATACTGAAGAGGTCTTAGGAGACCTGGAATGCCATCCGGATGTACTTGCTTGTCGTTTCATTGTTTTTTATATATATATGTGGGGGCTTGTGTATGCAGGTATGTATGTGAATACACACACGCTAGAGTCTAAGAAGAATGCTTCTAACTTCAGCATCATGGTTCAGTATAATGAATATAAGCTTATGTAATCATGCTATATTAAATGTATGGGTAAGGTCCTGGTAGGAACCCACTCTTTTAAGAATTAAAGCCTGCAGGTGACATCACATGCAACTGTTAGGGCCGTACACGCTAAAAATATGAACTGTCTCGCTGCCACTTCCATATGCAGTTAACCACACAAACTACTGAGACAGCACATTTATCAGTTGTGCTGGTAATTGTGGGATTAATTTGCAAGTAGGCTTGGAGGTACTTGAGTCTGTCCATGTCTGACAGGAATGCTTATGTTCATCTCACCTCAGAGCTCATTTGTAGTAATTGCTAAGAGATTCAAAGTGACTATTTATAGAGCACTTTGGAAAAATAAGTACAGTATTAATTCGTAGATGTTTTGGCCAGAAGCTGAAAAAGTAGAAGAGCAGACTTCAATGTTGATAAACTGCAGAGCAGTCTAACAGCACTGTAAACTTCCTTTTGCAGTGACATGGGTCTCCTTAGTGGATCTAAGGGCTTCCTGATTGTTTTTCCTGGCATTTGTGACTTAAAGCAATCACTTGTTTAAGATGCATGTTGGCAGGTTTGCCTTGCCCTTGTGCTGTTTTTTGTTAAGAGTTTATGCATTAAAGGTAAGTGGGCTTCCCAACAAAATAGCACAAACATAGTTTATAAGCTGCAATCCAAAGAAGATATTTTAAAATGTTATTATTCTCAAATCAAATGAATTATTCCTACCCAAGCAGCAGCAAGCTAAATCTGGTATTTATACAATGACCACTGGGACCATGTCTAGATTCAGTTTGCCTTTATTTGCAACATGAATTCTGTGTTACTGATAAATATTTTCTTTTAGGAATTTTGTGTAGTATTTTTTCTGGAAATTTCTACTGAAACCATTGATGACAACTAGTGTTTAAATCAATGATTCTGTTTCCCCTTGGGAAACTGCTGTAGAGAGCAAGGACTGACTTTTAAATTTATAGGAATATTGAGACAAGTTTGCCAATACTCAGCTTGTTTTCCGGTACTGACCTTTAGATATTGCTCTGTTTTCACTGCTTTTTTGGATTTTACTCGTACCTCTGAAATGACCCACATCCCATGGCCAAGAATTACCTTTCACATTCAAAATCTTTGTTACTAGCACTAAGGATTATGCAAACTGTTGCATGTTTCACTCTATCAATAGTTTTTCTCAGAAAACAAAGTCGAACAAATAGTTGAAAAATCAAAAGAAAATAACCATATTTAGGATATTATTTGTGATTATGACTACTGTCCTCAAAATACAGCTAAAAGTTGTCTTCTGAACTGCAAAATAACTGTGCTGTGGTTTAACATTCAGTAGCTCACTGTCTTCTGTTTCTCATATCTACAGTGTTTTCAGGGTTTTTAATTCAACACTGCATCCACCTGAGCATTTTCCCTCATGTACTTTCCTACTAATAAATAGATTCAATGAAATACGTAAGTGGTTCTTAATCTGATGCCATTCTTAAAAAAAAAAATGAATTTTTCCAACTGGTTTCTCACAGTAATCTGTGGAATGGGTGTTACATAAGTTTTTTGATTTTTTTAAAGCAGACGCTGCATAACTTAAGAGGATTGTCCGAATATGTTGCAAAAAGGTCTGAATGTTACAAAAAGCTCTTTCTCACAATTTACTCCATGTGTATAAAAGAACTTTGTGACTGCTAATGAGTTCAGAGGTAAAAAAAGTTAATTTTCCCCCATTTATATACATGTATTCAGTAGATTATGACAAACCAAGTCAGACTATGCATCTGGCAAACTAATGTTTGGTCCTTTCAGAAAATATACAATCATAATATTATGGTTTCTCCATTCGCCATATTCTTCTGACTTTCTGACTCTTTTGTTGTGGTGGTTTTTGTATCCCTTTTTGCAGGCTTCTTTTTGTTTGGTGGGGTTTTTTGATTTGGTTTTTGTTTGGGTTTTGTTTTTTTGGTTTTGTTTTGGTTTTTTTTTTTTAGAATAAAGGTAGCGTGGACACCTCCATCAGGTTTCTAAATGCTGCAGAAAACATCCTTTTATGTTGTTTCTGACTAAGTGCTTTTGGGTACAAGATCATCGACTTTATGTCAAGTTTAACAAATTACTTACAGTTTGAGAAATTTTTTTACCAGGGAAGCACCAGATTTATTTTATAGAGAAATCAATTGGTAACTTTTGGACAATCTTATTTCTAGCCAGGGTCACTGTTGCCAACAGGGTCAGCAAATAGGAACTTTGTTCAGTCCCTGCGTCTGGCCTATGCAATTGCTTCTAACATCAGATGGATGTTGAAGTCCCTCTGCTTTTGGCATAGCTGA
Source organism: Scopus umbretta (assembly GCA_013400535.1). NCBI lineage: Eukaryota > Metazoa > Chordata > Aves > Pelecaniformes > Scopidae > Scopus > Scopus umbretta. Next base: position 30,376 of record VZTL01000291.1, read on the forward strand.
AGCTAGGCCATATCAAGGTGATTTCATGTAAGTGCAGATATAATGTGCACTTTGCACTTGGCTGTTTTTGCTTTAATACTGAATTAGAACTGCAAAATGATAGCTGCAGAATATCCCGATATGTCTAATAATCCTTTGAGCAACCTTTTTTTTTTTTTTTTNTTTGAACAACCTTTTTTTTTTTTTTTTTTTAACAAAGCAGAGGGCAGATTATTGTTATCTTCTGGTCTTCTTCTGTAGTGCATACGACGTTCAAATATTAAAGGCAAAAAGCAACCTCCTCATGCTGACTGTTATAAAACTTCATGACAATGTCACGGAATGTTTTACTGTCACAGCCTTTGTCACTACTTTTGCTCTTAAAGACAACAGAGATTGAGGACTGGTTGGCTTTTGACTGGGAGACTGTGATGTGAGGGTGTGAAATTACTGCAAGAGATCACACTGGTGATTTACAGGATATGCTTTCTACTGTATCAGATGCTGGACTTATGCCACAGTTTGGTGGCATATGATACCATGGGAGTTTTTTCTTAATAGCAACTAAGGCTGGGTCTGACCATTCTGGTAATTAAATGTCTGAATTTGTTATAAAAGAGTAGGACTTCATGGCTGCGAGTCAAATACGGGTGCTCCAAATATCCTTGCTGGCCCTATTTCACAAAGCTCTGTACTGTTGTATAACAACTCCTCATACAACATTTCTGCCAAACTACAAGTTGTTGAGTTGGCATCCATTATTTCCTCCTTTTTGAAATTTCCTTGAAATTCCTCCTATGTTTTGTTAGTGTGGAAATTAAGCTCTAGGTTGTGAAAATTATGTGAAGCTGAAACCTAAGAACAGCTGACTGACAAATAATTCACTATCAGGTTATTCAAACTTGAGTCAAGCATAGTGCCAAAGTCTTTGGTTATAACATGATCTCTGATCCTTTACATTCTTTTGACAAAGTAGATTACCTCCATTATGCATATATTCCCCCATTAACCAGGAAGATAAGGAAGAATTTAAAGGAATATCTAAACCTCACCTTAGGTGAGAGAATGAGCAATGAATTTAGGGAAAAACGTAATGCAAGTGGTCCTAATCTCCAAAACATACTGAGAAGGGTAAATTATATTAATTAGTTGACACTGTTGTTGTTAACATTACACTTTATCTTGTAGCAGTATTTAAGCCTGTACATAAGAGGTTGAGTTCCTGTATACTGTAGCAAAAGAAAGAGATCTCCAAAGGAAAAAAAGAGATGCTGAGACCTCTGTAAATGTACTCTCTATAAAAATATGAGGATATCTTCTAAAGCTGTTAGAAACTTAAGAAATTCTATATGACTGTTTGCATGGGAAAAGATTTTCATAGGCAGAAGATATTGAAATTAAGAAAGCTGCCCTGTCATTCATTGTTTATCACAAGTGATAAACAGCCATGCACTTCTGCTATTTCACCATGATTTTAAAAAAAGTTGTAGGGGCTAAATATCTTAAGATGGAGAGGAGACAAGGAAAGTAATAATTTGTTTGTACTGCTCTGGCGTTATCAGTCCCAGGTCCAGTAGCTGAACAGCTGTGGATGTTATGATGTGACGAATCACATGCTCAGAGACTGTCCTTCTGTGTAACATTTAAATCCTGAGCTCTGCACTGTGATCCTTAGTGTTTAACAGGTGTGGTTGCGTGTGGAATTTAGTATTTTTGTTAAAACAGTCTGTAGGATGTAATGTTTTTATGCCACGCAGAATTATCAGCCAAATGTGTTTGCATGCAGCTAGTAAGAATGCACGTCTAATGCTTTTCAAATAGTACACCAGTCATCTGCTTTAAATTATTAATAACCACAAGCTGAAAATAGCACCACATTTACCTAATGTTTGCATGATTATTTTGTAAACGTTTCATTCAGGCTTTCTCTGCCACCTTTCTAAGCACTGTCAAAACAGAGATGTTGCTATTCTTGATTATTTTTTCTCAGTTTGTTTGATATTCACCATGAACCAGAGAGATGTCGCAGGGGAAAGGACCAGAAATGTTGATTCTTAGCTGACAGTAAGCATGTGGTTTAAGATCAAATGAGAAAACTGATCTAGATATTTGCAGAATAGTTACAGGTTTCTAATTTTTTCCAAAGTGAGCTTGTCTGAAAGCACTACAAAAATATGGCCACAGCTTCTCCTGATTTTAAGTAAGTCAGAAATAGTTTTAAAAGATGTAGAGGGATTTGTACTTCTGTTACATTGGCTGTCCTACTTTTTCGTTAAGTCCTTGCTGAGCTAAGGTTAAGACTGGAATTTAAACGGTGTTAACGAAGGAGCCAAGATAGTAATCAGAATATAATTAAGAGTGTATCATCTCTCAAACAACCAGGGCTGGCCAGTGCAGCTATTCACCAATAAAAAGTGGTGGAAGATTTCCAGTTTTCCAAGTAAAATACTAGCATTATTTGCTATAGCAGTCTTACAGGTGTTGTGCGATGTGTACGAGTCCTTTACACACACACAAAAAATCCATCCCATCTACCAAATATTTTTTTCTGCTCTTCAAAACTTGCTTTATTTCAGTTCAGCTTTGGAGACATTCGGTAACTGGTTTTAACTTTCATGGTGAAAAGATTACATGGCACAACAGAACTGTTACAAAATCTAATTTAAGCCTATGTGTAAAACCAGGAAGGTCTGGTTAAATGCATCAACTACTCTGGAAGTGTTTCAAAGATGCCATCCTCTTTTGGGCAACATTGTGAGGAAAAGTAGTATATTTAAATCTATGTTGTGGGGTTTTTTTTGACTAATTTTCTAATACAGGAGTGTTAGTTGCTCAGTCTGTGTAATGTACATCATCTGTACATTGTAATTCCTTCATAAAGTGAGAATATACAGACATTTTTCCACAGGTCCTGTGTCCCAGGGCGGCACTCACTGTCTTTCAGAATCGGGGTCAGACCTTCCCCTTCCAATTTTTGGAGAATTCTGTCTTAAAACTGTGAGTATTAAGAAAAAAGAAGAAACAAAAAGGGTTGTGGTGGTAAACCTTTGCCACTGACAGACGCGAATAAATCCCCTCTCGCTGAGCGGGGTCAGAGCTGCCTTCACCTGCGCGGCGTCTCCCCGGAGATCCCGTCAGTGCCCCGGCATCTTGCGAGCACTCGCGGTGCGAGAGTCAAATTTTAACGTCATAACTTAAAGCGTATAAAACTGGGGGGGAATGTCCTCACCCCCTGCCAGGCCGCCCCTTCTCCGGCCCTCTAACCCCTGCGGCGTCCCCAGCACTCCTCCGCGGGGCTCTGGGCCCTGAGGGGTGCCCCGGGCGGGAAGCCAAGGCTGAGGCGCGGAGGTGAGGGTGCCGCTGCGCGCCCCCTGGAGCCCCGGCGGAGCTGGGCGCGGCTCCGGCCTCTCCCCGCTGAGGGGAGCCCCAGCCCTGCCGGGGGAAGAGAGGCTCCGCTGGGGCCGGCACCTCGGCGGGGAGGGGAGAGGCGCTGCCCGCCCTCCCCCCCTCCAGGGCTTCCCCGCTCGCCGCGGCCCCGCTAAGTCTCACGGAGCGCCGCCACCGCCCACCGCAGCGCAGCGGCCCGGCGCAGGAGAGAGGCGCCGTGCGCGGCCCGACCCTCCGGGCGCCGCTGCTGAGGGGACAGCGGCCGCCTCCGCGCTCCNGACAGGAATAGGAGCGCGCAGGAGGCGCCGGCGCTCTCCCGTGCCCTGCTCGGGAAGCCCGAAGGCTGGGAGCGGGCTGGCGGCAGGGAAGCCCAGCGCTGGCCCGCCCGACGCACAGCGGTCCCCGGGCGGGCGCCGCCGCGCCCCGCAGCACCGCTCCCGGCGGGGGGCTGCGGCTGGCGAGGAGCCTGAGCAACCCCGGGGACGGGGACTGGGGCGCCAAGTTTCAGAAGGTGACGCTCTTAGAAATATTTGAGAGAGTTAGAAGGAGGGTTATGCCCCTCAGTGCTGCTCCTTCGGCTGGCTTGTGTGAGATGATGAGCTGATGGAAGGAGAAGCCCCCGGGAGCGCCGTCGCCGCTGTCCACGGGCGGGGAACTCGCCCAGCTCCTGCGCCTTCAACTGAGCTCTGGTACGGCGGGGTTGGGGCTTTTTTTTCTTTTTTTTCAGCTGGGGGTTTTAGGTATGTTTTTCAAGCAGTAGTTTTCAAAGCCTCGCAGTAGTCCAGTGAAGTGTTAAGAGCACCTCCAAGCCTGAGAAACCTGCGGCGGGAGGTGCCTTTCCCTAGGTCATCCAGTAACCCACCTGCCGAGGTGCCCCTGGACCGCCAGGCTCAGGTGTCTGCTGGAGTCCCCGTCGCCACCACCTTTGCACGGATGTCATCAAGATGTACTTTCCTATTGTCGCTGAACATAATGGACTCTTTTTCTAAGATTTTGACTTGGAGACTGTACTAGAAATGTGAAAGAAGGAACGCTGTCTTCCGTTCTGTATCTTTGAAAGGCCTGTTGTATTGTAGGTGGAGGAAACATCTCTTTTAACTGTCAAAAAGTTTACTTCTTTCTGTGTATTTCTTGCTGATCATTTTTGCTTGTATTTTTTTCCATCCTATTGTTGTGCTGTTTTATCATATTACACCAACACAACCTAACCCTGTGCTAATACTTTCTTTACTTTCTTTTTATTTAAAGTGTATTTTGTAGTAAACTGGTATTTGAGAAGCATGGATACCAAGATAAGGTGCTGGGAAGATAGGCAAGCTGAAAGCAATGGTGTAGAGTAGGACTTCACTGCTGCTGAAATAAACTAAAATGTAAGTTTATAAACAGTGTGAAAGTTGATGCTGCTGTAACTCAACTCCCAAACAGTAAAAAGAAATCTTTTCAAGAGAATTCGTATCTTGCTGGTAGATACTGCAAGCCCTTAGTTACATAAGCAGTTCTTTGAGTGGGACTGCATGCATACAGTCATGTTTGCAAGTAGCACTTCATTTCTGATCCTGTCCACTCATCTACACGACTAATTTTCATGTGGCGACTCAAATAGCATTCAGCATTTTCTTGACTTTTATATGAAGAAATGGTTGCTTGTCTATATATCTTGCTAATAAACTAGTTCAGTAGTCTTTTTAATGATTTTATGAGCTGATGTTGAGCTCCATTTTCAAAGTGAGCATTGCTATGAGGTCTTCCTAAATTAAAAGACTATGTACTAAATGTTTAGTGATAATAGTAACATTTTCACGTTAACATTTAATGGAACAAATGTTTTATTTAATCTTATAATACAGGGTATTACGTTACCTTTAATTTGTGTTTGATATCACTGCCAGTATTGTCCTTTGCTCACATGTTATAAAGCCAGGACCACAACCTCTTGATATCTAGGCTATTGAATGTGATATTAATCCAAATTTCTTGCATGTTTCTGTATCCAAACCATATCTTTTAACCATTCAATTGCCTCTTTCCCGATTATGCTAAGTAAATTTTTACTGGTTTTGACAAGTTCCCTGGGGAGATAATAGGTATGCTTATATGGTGTCCTGTAATGCTGTCATCTCAATAGGATTAATTTTGGAGGATCGCAATGGTGAGAGTGAATGGACCATTATAATAGACATTGGTTTGGTGTGATTTTCTTCAAATAGGTGCTTGGTGCCATTTGAGATGCCTCAGGGGTACCCCTCCTGGCCTTTCACATAGCTTCAGAGGGCTGTGAGTCTCCACTATGTCCCATGTCACATATGGGACACAACAGGGCACCTCAGATAGCATCAGCTACCTCTTTGTAGACCGCTGAGTCACACCTGGTGCGTTTGGTTCCTTATCCTTTGTTAGCTAAGAATAAAGCGCTGCAGGTCACTTACCACAGTAACTTTAGTGCTGTGACTAGAAAGTAGGTCTATTTGTCTGAATTTAGGTAATCCTCTAGGTGTTAGCTTAGAGTTTATCTACATCAACAAGACCTGCATATTCTGTTTATTTGTCCAAAACTTATAGTAGACAGTTCTAAAGTATAGAAAGTAAGGTTAAAAAGAAAATTCTGATGCTCAAAATACCCTAAAACTTGCATTGTAACTTCAGAATAGGTGCAGGATGATGAGTGCAGGTTGGGGAAGAATATCTGTGTTGACCATGAGGAAAAGAAGAGTAATTATACAAGAGTTAAGTGGTTGTTCTAGTGACAGTCTCATGGGAGATGATAATGGAGGAGTTAATTTGGAACAGGAAGAATGTTTACATTTAAACAAAATTGTGTGGATGCTGAAATCTTTTAAAATAAACATTTGAAGAAAGTTCAGAATTCTGATGGAGCTTACCATTGGAATGTGTGTGTTGGATATGCTTAGGAATTCTGTTTAAAAGCAAGGCTTTACATGTAATGTATACTGCAGTAAATATTTGCAATTCACAAAATTCAAAGTGGAACTTAAGTTTATTTTAAGAAGTGGCAAATGCAAAAGGATAAAATAGTTTCAACTGTCTGAAAAGAAAAAAAAATCTAAAATCTTTGAGAAAGGAAAAGTGAACATGGACAAATTGTATTTATGTGTAAAAGGACAATAGACGTGACAGTAATGCATGTCATAGTGGCTGAGATACATGTTGGTCTCAGTATATTCATGCTACAAAAGTATCAGTTAAATCAGAAAGGCTTATTTTTTGCCAAAGCCTACACTGAAAAAAGTTTAATCTTCCACAAATTGAGTTATTTAGTAGCGAAATATTTCAGACTTCCATTTTGTAGGTGTGACCAACATTTATTGCATCTAATTCAGCATATCCTGAATGATGTGTTAACTGGCATTTTCCTGGGTCACCCCATACACGTCAGCATGGGCTTGTATCTAAAGGTCATTATGTAAAAGGCCTTGTTTTCACATACTTTGAACCTTACGTTCAGAATTCTTGAATATTTTGTAACATATAAATAACATAGCTGATATGCTGCAGGGACGCCCTCCACACACAGGAATGTAAACCAAAAAAGATTTAAATGTTTCTTGGAGGCAGAGGTTGCTACGGATTTAACACATACAATAGGAAGTGTATTTTGGAGGGATCATTGCATACCTTTAAGCGTGCAGAAAAAGACATCACTTCTGAAGAGCCTGAGTTTCTTCAGTCTGCTCAGGTCAGTGCTCTCATAGCCTCAATTGCAATTCTCTTGTGGAAGCTTGTTTATCTGCTTTCAGCTATTTCTCTCCTCTGATCTAAAGGCATCATATTGCTGGCAGATTTTTACAGTCTTCCCATTGCTTCTGTTTCAAGGCCGTAAGTCCCAAGAACTGCTTAGCTTCCAGAAGTTGCCATATTTGGAGTGCCAGATGCTTGTGAAGGCAATCTTGTGGTGCAATTTCTGAATGTCTGTGAAAGAGCAACAACAGTGATATTGTATACTAGGTAGTACAGTTGTCATAACGTAAGAATCTTTGTTTGCACAATGAGATTATTCACTGCATAGTGGAACACCTTTAAAAAGTTATAAAAAAAGTAAAAAAGTTTTTCAGAACCAAACCTGCTTGCTTTCATTGGTGCTTTTGTGAAGGAGGTACTTTGTCCTGCCTGCATGTAGCAGTCTGATTATGTATGCGTTCTATGTATGTGTGTGTATATATATATATGGAAGCCATCACATGGATTTGCAAATTCATCACGGAAGGATTGTTTTTAATTGTTGAAGGGACAGGATTTGGAGTGGCAAGACTGAATCAAATCTCTCACTCACACACCAAGCTTTGCAGCAGTTTGACCTTGGATGTGGATTTCAAGTTTTGAGAAACTTTGTGCAGTATGAAACCCAGAACACTGAAGCTGTCTCTAGTCAGCGTTTATATTTCTAAGATTAATAAGTCAATAATTCCGAAATGTTTGGGGAATTACCTTTAGCCTAATTTATTTATTAACAAGCCTAAAATAACTTATATTGAACTTAATGAAAAGTATGTCTAATATAAAATCATCCAGCAGGGATAGGGTGTTTAAAAATATTACATGCATCTCTTCTTAAAATGCTTTAGGATTCAAGAGTTTTCTGATGAATAGGAGCTTTTCTTTTTTTTTTGGTTGTTAACCAAAGTGAGGCTAACAGCTAGCATATTTGTTTTGATATCTCATTATGAGCAGGAGATACTTTTCAAGCCTCTGAATAGCTTTACTGGGCAAAACTTACAGTGTCACCTTGAATGTACTTGCTGATCATGTATATTCTATCCTGCTTATTGAATAGCAGTTCTTCATCAGTGGAAGTTATTCCCATTAATGGGAAATCTTCCATCCTGGAAGACATGATTGCATTCAGCAGAACATACAAAATAGGCCATATATTAGACTATCCAGCATTTCATTTTTTGCGATGCAGGTATTTTCTTGGTATTTTATATCTTATTGTAATATTGTTATTATTTAAACAGGCTAATAATGTTTAGGAGGATTGAAATAATAGGAAGCTTGTTTTCAGGGAGTGTTCTCTGTAACCAAAATTGGAAACTCCCAATAGATTGATGGGTTCATAGAAAATCTTCTAATAGGTGTCTTAAAATGTTTTTAAGCAGGAGTATTAAATGAGGAGATTTATGATAATCAAGAGCAGAAAAAAATGTTCTTTGCTATCAGATTTCCTAGCAATTCTGTTGATAGCAATTGCTGAAGCTTAAGGTAAATTCAGTTTATTCCAAAAAAAATGAAGATTTTTATTCTTTGTCATCCTGAGGAAATTGATGGTAGTTTTGAGAATAAACTTAGATCAAAAAACTAATTGGTGTCAATATTAGGTGTATATACAGCTGCTTTGCTGCATTGAAGTTGTAGTCTTAAATTCAAATGCAGTTTTAGTGCATTGCTTTGTTCTCCAAAATCTACATGTTCACCATAATTTTTCTAATGTGTGAAGTATTTTACCAGCTTTAAATCAGTTTTTGTGGACTAAAAATAGAAGACTGGCATGAGTTTTCACCTATAAATAGTAGGAAGTAATTATATGAAGACAAAATAATTTTATCTGGAAAGGTTCTATTCCACATTATTGGGTTCTTCTTATTTACAGTAAGTACCAAGTGTTCAAAAGCCCTGATAAAAACTAGGCCCATTTTTGGTTAAACATGCAAATGACATGAATCATTCTGGAAGAGGAAGAATGATTCTTCTTGAAAGGTTAAATACTCTGAAAAATTAACGTGTAATGCACTGTAGCCCTGCTGATTCTGTGTCAAGTGCTAAAAATTTGAGAGCAATAGGAACAAGAAAATGCCATTATGGTCTGTGAGGGCTTGGTGTTAATAGGTTTGTTTCCTCCAGAAGATATAGTATTATGTTGCATTGTGTGACCCAACAGTGTTCCCTCTGTGGTTTTTTTTGGTACTGCTAACATTTATTGCTTCCTAGCTAAATAATATGACATTTTTTCTTCTCTTTTTTGACTCTGCTTTTGCACATTTCTGGAGAGTGGAGAAAAATGGAAAGGTTACTCTATGTGCAGCTTTTCTGTTACACATCTTGGCATGACATAGGACTTTTTAAAAAATATCATTATACTATTTGTTGCTTATAGTCTACAATGGCTTCAAGATCCCTTCCAGCAGAACTCAGCTTGTCTCTATTTTGTATTTTTGCTTAATTTTTAGATTTGTAATTTCTCTGCTTGCTGTTTACTTTTTGACAAGTTCTTCAATATATTAAGTTTTATTTTGAATTTTGATCCGCTCCGCTTCTGTACTGAAGGCGATATGAACCCTACCTGCTTACTTCACAAACATTTTTCTCTACTGAAATTAGTTAACATGTACAGCCAGCTGTGAGATTTATCTTGCAGTGTGCCACATGAAATTACATTCCATCAACTGAATTTTAGTAATCACTTTTCATTTTTGTGGTGGTTTGGTTTTTTGTTTGTTTTTTAAGTAACTTTGCACCCACTAAGCTGCAGTTTCATGTCAGTCCCCTGCTAAGCTGTGATTTCGTATCAGTCCTTACTGTCCTATGAAAATACCATGTTAGACAGTTACTGAAAGCCTTGTTGTATAAATTGCCGATTACTGCTTTTTCCTTCTTTAGTAGGCCAGTTACCATATCAAAAGGGTAATTTCATGGGTTTGATGTTTTGATTATTTTCAGGCACTTAATCTTTCAGGTGCTTATGTGATGATTTAACTTCTTTCAGCATCTTCCTGGGTATAAAAGGGGGGTGGATTGGTTTGCAGTTTCTTGAGTCAGACTCGCTTCTCCTTTTGAAGTTGCATACTATTTTTGCCTCTCCACAGTCCTTTGGGAACTTTACCCTTCCTTTGTGCATTATTGAATATAATAGCTAATGTTTGGGGATGGCTTTAGGTAATTCCTTAAGTACTTTGCAGTGAACTTCGTAATTCTCTATCAAACTGAGTACGTCTGGCCTCTTTCAATATATTTTTAGCCTATTCTTTTTTCTTCAGGCCTGTAGTCCTGTCTGCTTGGTAAAAATCACTTCAGAAATTTTTTTGCTTTCCATTATCCTTTAGATGGAGACATTAAAAGAATATGGAGGTACTGAATACTCAGCTTTCTCTTAACCATCTGTCATTTTCTCTCCTTTCCCATTAAATCCTAGAACCTCTGCTTAGCTTTGTCTCCTGCTTACTTCTGCTATATATAGAGATCCTTTTCCTATTGCCTTTTTATGTCCCTCCTTAGTTGTTGATCCTTTTGTGTGTTGGCTCATCTGGATCATACCAGAGACGTTTGTGCTGTTCTTTTCTACTTGTTCTTTGTTAAATGCTCTGTTTTTACCTTTTGTACAGTCTCTTCTGATAGTCAAAGCCCTTAAAGACTCTGGATGTAATAGTGATAGTCTCTTACTATGCTTCCTATGTTCCCTCTGCACTAAGATAGTCTGTTGCACTGTTTTATTTTGTTGATAGCTATCAGTTTTCCTGAACTCTTTGATCATCTCTTCAAGAGACATTACAAATCATTTGGCTGAGTTTGCTGAAATTGCTGCCCTCAATTCCACTTTTTATTTTGTGCTTCTTTCACATCTTCCTTTCAAAATGCTAGTGAATTCTCTTGACTTGTGGTAATGCTTACTTGAAATGTATTGCTGGCCTTAAAATCTCAGCCAATGCTTTACTATTAATCAGAATAAAATACAACTGCAGCATTAGTAACATCTTCCATGTTCATACTTTTATCTTGTTAGCACAGCTGCACCTTGGTAATAAACATGTTTCCTCCTCAAGGGAGCAGCACGGAAAGATTTAAAAAAATGCATGTATGGAATGGCTAGGGCATGAGATAGGGGAACTAAGACTGTGGTTTTTACTTGCTTTGTTAGGGGATGTTTTCTGCCTTCATACAAGTTGCTTGCCTTTGCTAGGCTGTTGTATCAGATTAATTATTAAACTGCTACAGTATGCACCTAACCTGCATGTTTCAAGGGTTAATTCATGTTAATTACACTACTTGTAAAGCTACTGAGAATTTTGGATAAAAAATACTGTTATAAGTGCAAAGCACTGTTTGTATCTGCAAGATATTTCTAATGTTATTCAAAAAGAGTTCTAAAGCCACTTACTTAAATAGGAGTGAAGTGTGGTAGGTTCTGCATATACACAAACACCCAAGTATCTTCTCTATGTGTTTTTTGGTGTTTTTCTTGCAGGCACTGTTCTGAGAACCAGTGCATTTCAAATGGAAGAACCTGCCTAGAACATAATACCTTTTCAGCTGAAATGTTGTCCTGCTCTAGGGAGGGAATATCACAGTTGTATGCTTAGCACTAAGTGTTGCGTTCTTGTCAAGAGACCATTTCCAAGTAACATTTATGGCCTAATTGTCAAATAAGTTACAGATAATGCAGTAGAAATATTTAAGGTATTAAGGGTAGGATTTTTTAAAAAGGGGAGGAATGGAAGCCAAATGGAATTTTAAGTCCTGTTGGCTTGTCAATGGGATTTGTGCATCTACAAGTCAGATGTTTTTGGTAATTGCACTCTAAATTGGTGACTAATAGAGATCTTCCCATGATAATGGTATAAAAGGCTTACAAGTTGCCATTAATAATTCAACTGAAGATTATTGGAGTCTGATTCAGTACCTCCTGAAAATGATGAAAAGTTTCATTGGTTTTAGTGGCTTTGGATTATGTTGTTAGGGTGCCCTGATGAAACAGTGTGCTTTTGGGGGGATAATTTTGCCCCTTCCAATGCATCTAGGTAGCCAGAGTTGAAAGTCATAAGTTACAGGAGAAATGGATGATGGAGTCTTCTTTGATACTGTTTATGTGCAAGTATTTACAAGGATGCATAAGATCCTGTTCCCCTGAGCGCAGGAAGAATCAGGCAAAGTGAGTTTCTCTCTGGCAGCTCTCCATAGCAAAAGCTCAGTGGTAGATTTCCTTGGGAAGCGAAGTGGGAGGTGGACTATGCAGTAGCTATTACTGCTGTGCAGCATGGGCTCTGCATCAAACGAAACAGAAGCAGTACCCTGCCTTTGCTCCCAGCCTCCCTCCATCAGCACACAGGCACATCCAATGCCGCAGCCTTCCCTGTTACACACCACTGAGGAGCTGGCTGTTTTATCACTCTTTCTCTTTCTGTCTTTTACTGTCTGCCTCTCCTCTTGCATTTTAGTTCTCTCTTTCCATTCTCAAAAAATATCTAGGTGAATCCTTTCCCCTTAAACCATTTGAATTCCTAAAGAGTCTTATGTTTGATACTGCTTTGGATGGAAACGTCCCTTTTACAGTGGTTTGAAATGAGTGAAGTCAATTAAACCTACCAGTTTTATCCAAACAGGTTTTCAAGCATCCTAGAAGCACGGCACTGTCTTTGGATAATGTGTGTATAAACATAAGAAATAGAACCCCGTGTATATATTTGTGGTGGGCATAAAATCTGTAAAAGAACAACAGTGGATCACTGGTATTGTTAATAAAGCAGACATAATATTTAGAGATTTTTAGGGAGATGTGGAATTTTTGTTATATCAATATCTGTTAAAAGAGATTGGTTAGTCAAATCAAAGATTTGTGAAAATATGTTCATTAGCACTGAAACTGCAGTCTGCCTCTGCAGCAGCAATGTGTATGACACTGATGTCTTTTCCAAGTTGAATAAATTCAGCTTCAGACATGACCCTGCCTGAATTTCTCTGTGGAACAGGGTATTGCACACTGAAAGACACTTGGAGAAGTTGAAATGGACAATTACGGGTGCATACTTTAGTGTTTAGTTCCTATATGAATGCTTTCTTTGGTGCGGGGGAGGGAAGGTTTTTTTCAACCTGTTATTATATAAGACTTCTGGCTTCATAACTTTCCTATGATTCAGCCTTTTTTTTTTTTGCATATTTCTGTGTAAATATGGCAAGAGAAATATGAGATTGGTGGCACTTATGATATCCATTCTGATTTTAAACCTGTGACTTCTGGAAGAAAATTGTAGGCCTAGATGCTTTGCTGTATCAGGGGAAGGTATACAGAAGGAAAAGCCATAGGATGACTGTAAGTGTTGAACAATAAAACCAGAACAAAAAGCCTTCTATAAATAGTAGCATGGTCCCAGTTCAGTGAAGTACTTAAGCATATGCCTAAATCCCTCCTTGTTCAACAAAGCACTTACATGTGCATTTGAATTCTGCTGAAATAAAGCATTAAACATCAGGCTTAAGTGCTTTGTTGAATTAGGGGCTGTATCTGTGCAGACAGACCTGGAGAGAGAAGTATGGTTTTCTCATGAGAAAATGATATACTGTAAGTCTTTGTGGCATAGTATTTTCTATGAAATTTCAGACATTGTGCACTGATCAATTAACTTGGAGAACTATTGGACATTAAAGTATTAGAGAGTAATTGTGCTCTGATATTCCAAAAATTGTCATCTTCTGTTATTTGCTAATTGGTCAGACTTCATGATAACTGCTGCCTTTGTAACAGTGGGACCTGTATTATCTACTGAAGTGAATTTCCAATTTCTTAGTAAAACTAATACAATGAAGATTTTCCTCATGACATCAGTGAGGCAGTCTGTACTCAGGAATTCAAAGCATGGGCTTCTCAATCCAGGTACCCCAGTTAGCACTCTGTCAAGGAGTTTTCAAATGTGTAAAGACCATTTTGGTTCTCAATTTCTGAGTTACTTACATAAGACCTCTTAAAAAAGCTTATTTTCTCAGAAAATATTTAGGACATATTTTTTTTAAATGAAACCTAGTTAACCATTTCAATTTTTCAAAGTATTAGTCACTTTTGAAACCATTCTACAGGGATCCTAACTATTGACAGCTGGTTTTAGTCATCTTGTCTCAAAAGGCTCCACGTAATGTTAACAGTGGTTGTGATGGTTGGCTGTGTTGATCAGAAGACAATACTTAAAAAGTGTGTCTTGAGCAGACTAAAATAATGAAAGTACAACACATCCTGCTTTTTTAATAACATGGATGTGTGCAGCTAAACAGACTTTTTTTTTTTTCATTTGTAGGAGTATGGAGGTTATAAAAGTTACATTTCTATTGGGATGGAAACTTGTGAGTTTCAAGGTGTCATTCACTTGTCAGAGATTCTGAGGTACAGACTTGGCTTTTGAGAAACCTGCCCCAAGTCCCTGCTCTGATTGACAGCATAGCTTTCACATATCAGATGACTCAAAATTAATCAGACCCAGGATTCTCCAAATGCATTTCAGTATATTAGTTATGAGAGTCACCTTCACAGCTAGGATGCTTTTTTTTTTTTTTTTCCCTTTCCAGTGAAAATCTGGGTGAGGTAGGTAAGTAGTGAATAGTTGGACATTTGATAAAGTAAAGTTGTGACCAAAAAATATTCTGATGTTTTAGTGAAACAGAATTACTGTGGTGATTTGGAGGACATATATGTGGCAAGTGGATCTAGAACAACACTGTCAAAAATAAGTCTTTAAAGTACTGGGACTCTTTAAAAAGAAGTG